>JAAXYX010002519.1:0-17206 GCA_036851915.1 Ptenothrix huangshanensis
GTATGTGCATTATAATTACAATGAGAATAATAACTAGCAAATTATTATGACTACAACTAGCTATAATTTGTATTTGTAACCCAGAAAACATGATTGTATTTGATAAGCTTTATTTAAAACTACATACAACAAACACTTTAACATAAAACTTGGGAACTACAATACAGTGCTTACTAATCCTCGTTCACCTTGCTAACGCACTTACAAATCGTAGAAAACATGTAAGGTAAAGTATTTTAAACACAATTGAGAACGCATATTAATTAGGTAAATTATCCGCTGCAAGGACTCAAACTGAAAAAGATCCATGCGTTGAAACAAATATGCGCCTACTAATACACATGAACAGGCTTTTTCTTGATTATGAATTACAATACAACACATGTAAATAGGAACGTAGAAAGGGAATACTGTAAAGAATTACTAGCAGTACAAGTTTACTGAACTGAAACTACCTAGGTAGTTAACTATTAAAAAATTCTTTCACTTTATAGGCTGCACCTTTAGGATTTCTATTTCCAAAAACGACGATAAAAATTACGAATACGGACGCAAATTACAATTATTATTTCCTTTTTACAGTTGTCGACACAAAAACAACCAAATTTAGAATGTGCAATTTTTTAAAAGATTGTCAATCGGCTGATAAGTCCGATATGCATCTAAAGCATGATAGAAAGCAAAAATAGCAACCGATACCTTTTTCTGAGTAACAAGTACTAGCTATAAAACCTTGTCTACTCGGAGGTAATTACTGGTTCATTAACACGTATATGACGTCAGAAATATACAAGTATTACTATCATAACTGGTATAATACGGAAAGTCGAACACTGCGAAACCTAACAAAGATAGTTTTAGTTTTATAGAATGGAACCGGTACATCATTTTCAGTACTAACCTGGCTCATTTAACTATTCAATAGCATCTGCAAGTAATCAAGATGTTCACCTTCCACAAGAATATAAGATGCAGCTGCGTAAATACATCTGCGTATTCATATTTACTAACAAGAAGAGTATCCTAGCAATAAGTATACTTATATAATTGTTTCTATCGGTAATCAACTAATTTTAAACTGCATTTTATACAAACACACAAGTAAAGCTCGAACAAATTATTAGGCATCGATTCTTTAAAGATATTATCTTAAAAGTTAACGTGATCATCATTTTAGATGCTTTTTATCTACCCGATGTAACAAATTATTGAGGTAAATCTAGTTTGTAATCAAGAATAATACATTACGCGATCAACTATTATTCAAAGCTTGATAAACAAATCTAGGAATCTAGATATTTAACAATTAGGGATGCTAAAAATAATATGGATTACATTATGTAGGTAACTTCATTACTCGGAGTGATAGATCACAAGATCAGTTCAGCTCAGAATATGAAAGTTAGGTTGACTTAATAGAAACAAATTTGTAATTGCCATTAGTGCTACCCGAAACAATGGTAGTTAATTTTACAGTTACATGAATATTCAGTACGAAGTCTGAATGGCATGCTTCATAATACAACACTTCCGACTGCAAACCAGCCACTCATAGAATCTGATTGAACGTGGTTGTAACGATTGTAATTAGACTTTTACGTATAATAAGAATTAATGCTTGTACATATCTGCCACAGTACAGTAATAACCGATGTTAACAAGTACTAATACATGTTTTCTGTTCTTTTCTTTTTGACTGATTATTAGAAATAGTTTAAGCTACTTTTTCCACACGGATTTAAATTGCTAATGTATGGTACTGGTACACAGTATACAACTATTTCATTTAATACAATTAAGCATAAATGTGAATGCTGCCTGAATTATTTTACACGGAAAAAACTTAAAAATAACGACGGTTTCCTAAATTACGTTTTACGCATTAGGGTTACTTTGTAGATATTGAACACACTGAGGTGGACCTCAAGAAGGTACCAGTCTTATAATTACGAATTAAAATTGTGAAGTACAATAATATATTTGTGGAGTAAACTTCTCTTGTACAGTTCCTGAGTTTTGTCATATTTGATTACTAAGCATTCTTCAGTCTCATTTGAGGATTATTGTAGGATTAAAGTTATCTAAATGTTAAAATTGCTTTTTCATAGATTTACATGTACGAATAAGTTAGTAGTCTATTGTATTCTTGACTTCCGGTTTCAACAATAACGAACGGTTCGCCTGACAAATTCCTTAAATATTATATTACTGGACAGAACGTGCACATACCTATACTTATAATTAATTATAGATGAATTACTTTTTTTCAAATTGTGTGAACACTTTAACGGCACATGAGTACGTACGATGGGTCTACATGGTTGAACAGTTCTTTTCAGTCTTAACATCTATTTACTAATCAGGAAAATTACAATTAAAATGTACTTGCATAAGCATTTAACTGACTTGTTTTCATTTAATCATTATTTAATTTTTGAGTGATCCAGTATTCGAAGAACGCATTTCACTTCTGAAGGAACAGTGAGAGTTGAGTTTAGTTATTTGGTAATTCTCACGAGTCATCATATTTCGTTTACTTGTGTGTTACAAATCTTGAAACATTCTCATATAATAACTAATTATATTCGTAAATTAATTCACACACAAAGTAATAGTAATTTTTAATTCCCTCGATTTTCTACAGCCATAATATATTACTATCAATCTAGCAAAACTAGTACCAACTACTTTTCTTCTACCATAAACAAACATAGGTAGGTATATGTATTATTTCCTAAGGCTACCGAGATAAATCTTAATAAAATTGATATATTGAACAATTTGAATCAGATAAGAGTATTCGTCTACAACAAAAATATAATTATCTAACCCATAACCCTAGTTTTTCATTTTAAACTAAAAATCGGGATTATTGCTGAGACTAATTAATTTAATGAGAAATGCAATTATCTTCTAGATACACACATAATTACAAAGGTATACTTATTTACCTTACGCATAATTCAACAAACAACTTGAACTAACCGAATAAAGTTTTAATTTTAACTTCATTTAAAAGTAATATTTATATACGCGAACACTACAGAAGTAGTTACAATAAATCTATTACGCATAATTTATCTATGCAATACAACAGTGCCTTTAATCAGCAAATTGAACAAAAAAAAGTGCAAATAATTATTATATTATTTACAATTAAAAACAATTGTGTGTACCACTAACAGAAATTAATACCTATAATAATAATAATATATACTATATACTATCTACTGAACACCGCAAGAAATGATAAAAAATTCAAATCAGCCTTACTCATTTTCCTTAATTAGCACAGTAAAATAACAATAAACCATTAATCTTAGGCCCACTGTAGTGGAAAATCAGTCTTTAAAGTTACTCTCATTGTTGCAATACGTGTATATGTAAGAAACTGTGATTATACGTAAATATTTTATAGAAGACAATCGCGTTTGGATGGCACAAACAACCTATCTAAAAGATTCAATTCTGAGATTACACCCTTTCGTAAGGATGCAGACGAAATTAATTTTTCATCGTTTCTAGAATTTGAACGCTCATCCATAACGCTGCTGTGAACTATTTTTTACCGACTCCTGACATTTTAAAAAAATTATGATTTTTCAGTCATTTCGTTACTTTAAGCCCCATTTCAAAGAAAAGGAACTCTAAACACCAAAGTATGAACACACTACATTGAGAAGTCTTACAGTTATAATTATTATGGTTACAATTTCTATAAAGAGTACTAAGGTTCGAACACTATGAGTTAATCAGCTTCATTTACACGTTTCTTTCTAGCAACTAAATATTGCACAATGGATGATCCTTGGAACTAGTAACGTCTGGTGTCATTTCCACGGTATAAAGATATCTATTTTGGAATTTATACTGGAATCCGTACTACCTTAACGAAACATAACTTTAGGAGAACACGAGAAACAAGGAATACATACCTTGATTCTGAGATTGACAGAATGCAGTCTGCTTACTAACACGAACATATTCCGTTATTAATATAACCACCACAATTCATCTAGATCAATACAAATGAATACATCCTGCACAAAATTTTCAATACTTGAGGATATTAACAGGGACTCGCAAGATCTCCAATTTTAATATTCCTTTCTGAAATAAATATTCTCGATTTTACAGCTGAAAGTTATTCCGTCCCCTGCAACCTCTCATTTTATCGAAATCAGTGCCCCAAAAATATTTACTTTTTTGAGACGCAGGAAGAAATGTTTCGCGAAGGGTATATAGGTACGATTGCACAGTTATAATTAGTTTGTTAAATACGGTCTATAGTACTTACTCAACCATTACTTGTAGCTCCCAGTATTTAAAAAAATTACATACAGAACATTTACATAGACACGCTCCGGATCAGTATCAGTATCTACGTAAAAGAATTTGTATTCGACACTTCTTATTTCGGAACTAGACTGATTGCAATGAGAATTCTAATCCAGAGCGCAACTCTTTACTATTAAACATTAAAAAATATTTGCACGCTATATGATTTGCTATACTACCAATAAGGCATGGTAGAATTTCAATCCCAGTACTAGTTGTCATTCATGTTACACGTCTATCTTGTCTCCCAAGACTTCCTTCCTTCTACAACATTTATATGGTTCAAAAGAAGACTTTTGGATTCTTACAGTTTAACAACCTTTTAAAAGGATTGGAAAATTCTAATCGTGCATCAGCTTCGTATACAAACCAAGCCCAGAGATAGGGGATTCAAAAAATATTGAAGGTATGAACTCTCACAAAAGATAAAATTTCCATTTTCACCACGTATAAACGGTACACTCCCAAACTTCAGTCTTATTTTACTCAACATGACGAAAACAGAGGAACTTCAGCACCTGCTTTGTTCTTCGAATTCAAACATGTATCAAGGCTTTAGGTCTCCCTATTTTGACTACTAAGAATTTCAGAGAATCTGTCAACTGATAATTACTGCATAAGCACGCTGGATACGGAAATAACTTTAAATTCGAGTTGTCTTAATACAAACCTGATTGTTACCTGATAATTTTGAGTTATGATTTTGTAAGGCACGATGTCGAACGGAGAAGCAGATAATATGTGTGCAATTAGTATAATTACTGTAAAAACTTAGGTATATGCACACTTTTTTCAATCATATTTTGACACTCTCAAGCCTTAAACTCAGCACACATTAAGTGTGGGAGTGTATCGTTTTGCATGTAGTCAGTCTGAAACTAATCTTCCTTCCTCGTTTTCGGAAGGGTCTCTATCTCTGGGAGATGTGCTACTACAATTTTCCGAACCATTTTCGTGATGATGTTCTTCATGAATATGATTCGAATCATCCTTCTCGTCAACTAAAGGAGGACTATGTTCCTGTTTTATGCTGGAACCAGGGTCCGAATCCATCTTGTCACTGTCTCCTTCATTTCCGTTTCCGCTGTTGTTTCCGTGTCCGTTTCCAGTACCTGAGATGTCCAAGGGATGTTCTTCCGGACTGAAGCTAGACGTATCATCAGTCTTCATAGAAATCCCTTGGTACGGTGACATAGGAAAGCTTCCTTTACGGTACGGACGGTTGGTTGTGATGCCGAGCTTTTTAACTTTATCGTAAAGCGTACGAGATGGAACACCGTATTTACGGGCTGCTTGTAAGGCACTCATACCAGCCCGAACAGCTTCAATAGCTGCCATGATGTCATTACGGGTATACTGCTTGTATCGCTTCCATTCTGGTTTCTGGGTTGGAACATACGTTGCTAATCCTGAAAAATAAATCGAAAATAATATTCACAATCAGTTTAAGTTGTTTTCACGTAGTCTTTGATAATGCACTGGCATGCAAACAAAAGATATGCAGAACTGCCAACAAACATTTTCATAACTCCATTTACTCACCATGCTTATCGTCAGAGTCCACGTTAAATGATTGATTGTCCTCTTGCACCTATAGCGAAACGAAGAAAAATACAACTATATTAAAACTAATTTAGCACAGAAGTCACGCTTGGGTAGCCCAAACTTAACGTATGCGTCATTCCCTTTATGATTTACCTATTCTAAACATTATACGCCTTAGTATTTGATTTCGCTATCCACATTAATCATGGTAAGTTAAATTTTACATAGCGCGAAATAAATTATTATATACGAGAATTTTATATAATTATTGACTATCGATGAGCTGACCAAACTCGAAGCAAAATCTATGCCTCATAACATAATTATGCATTCCAGACTTAATAATTTTTTGCAAAGATAAAAACGTAGCCACTGAACTACGTAGGTAATACGAAAATGTGTCACAGTCGAGGGCCCTAAAGTAATAAGACATTTAAACGAAATTGGCTAAAATAAGTAGAGAAAAGATTCTAATACTCGGTATCTAATTGTAAGCTTTACCTTATCGCTATCCACGCTTCGCCCAGAATCGTCCATAAAATGTTCAGGAGATTCCATCCGAGCCTACAAAAGTTATTCAGTTCAATAAACATTAATTCACTTGGCTTAAAACCCTTAAAAATTAAGAATTGTAATCGCACATCTTCATTTAAAATAATTGTTGTTGCCCAAGAGTAACCGACTTAAAGTATTATAAAAATTTCTGCAGTTTAGTTTTCTCACATCAGTGTGTTCCGTTGGACCATTGGAAGTGCTACTGGCTACGGCGAAATTTAAATTCTTTGGTTGGCTCTCCATAGAAGGCAATGAAGTATGACCCAATACAGTACGTAAAATTGGAGTGTCTTTGTTGGCGGATTGGCCCATGTACTTTTTCTTTTTCAATGGAACAGGTTCACTTTGTGAATTTTCGTAAAGATTACTAACCGGGCCATTATTCGCATTACTGCTGATGGAAGTACTGGGAATATTATTGGTCATATTGGTGATGGTGGAATTTCCATTTCCGGAACTATTACTCTTTGGTGAAGGCGACACAAATTTGTTGGGATATAGTGGGAAATTTGCCAGCGGATTTCTTTCTGGTACTACATTGGCTGTGTAAGGAGTCTCAAATGCTTGATCAGCCGCAAACTTTGTAGGGATACAATTAGGCTTCGGGTAAGCATTGTGGAATTCCGGGGTCGGAAGGGACTGATTGGAGTACATCGTTTGATGAGGAGGCGTTGGTGTGCCTGAAACACTTTGGTTGTCTTCAACGAGCCCTTTAACTTTTAGAGTTTCAGCGGCTTTGAGAAGGCCAGCTAGTTGATCTTGAGCAACATTCACTTCACCTTTATACATATACTCTAGGATAGCTTTGATTTCAGAAAATAAAATGTCCTTTAAAATCACTATTGGATGGCGACAATCATTCTCCAAAAACAAATGCTGAAAGTATGACGAGCAAGCGGCCAAAACCATTTTATGACATTTTACGGATGACCCGTCACACGCTAATGTGACGTCTGTGAATGCTTCAGTCTGAAATAAGTGCTCAAACACAAGGAGCAAATTGGACCGGTGGTTATTCCACCGAAGACAATATTGCTGAATAGAGCCACCCATCTCTTCAATTCTGAAAAAATAAAATAAAATCACTTTGATAAGATATGTAGGTATACGCACATATTAAGAAGGAACATACTTCGAATTCCTTTCAACTCTGGTGCTGCTCATTCGACGTTCATGAAAATAGATGTATTAAATCGAATTACCAAAAGCATATATGGTCTAATATAGGTTTACAGCTTACGGTTACATCAAGCCCAAGAAAAAAAATTGATTTAACTTTAAGCAAAATCAAGGTAGGAAGATTAGAGAACTAAACTACCTTGAGCAAGATACTGTTCGCAATGCAACTGATTACACAATTTGACGCAAACTTATCCGCAGAAGGAGGCAAGTGTAAACTCGGTGTTTCAATAATGAATAGTTACAGTAACAAGTACTGATTGCCTCTGTCTTGTAAAAATTAAATTTATATTTGAATTATTGATATAATAGTTCGTAAAGAAAGAATCATAGTGCATAAACTGAACACACCTTCACGACTGAAATATATTTACCTATTTTTGTTTTTGCCCCACTACATTCTATAGAAGGGTATCCCAAATATGCATTTTAGTACACAGCTCTTGGAACTGCTACCTATATCTAGTACCTACCTATACCAGCTAATAAATGTGAAGAAAATGAGAATACAAATAGATACATACGTTTCCAGAGAAAGGTTTAACCAGGCCGATCTTTGAAAACAAAGCAGTGGCATGAATATATTCATCAAAAATAGCCAAATTTGCACTCAATACAAACTGACGACCTTGTCGTTTCTTTCAAATTTAAAAGTACCGTGCAAGTGCATACTAGCCCACGACAACAGGCTTATAAACTTTTTGGTATGGCGTCAAGTTCAATGAAGACGTTTCCTTCTTCACCAAAGAATAGGTAATAAACATAAGTCTATTCAAATTGTGTACGGTGAACACTAATCGAAAGTTCTGACCATTTCCTAGAACTATGCCTGAGTTATATGAGCAAATAGTTTCAAATGCATGGAAGTATTTTTACACCTGAATGCAAACTTTATAACACGATACCCAACATCTCAAAGGGTCAGTACCTGCACATACTACAGCGAATTTATTTCCAAGTTGCTTTTAAGACATGCTACAGCTAAGAGGAAAGTAAAACTCAACTGCATGAGTTTTAGCTTTCCTTTAGTTTTTAGAAGTCGAACGCACGACCAGAGACACTGGTCTTTTGGCAGATGACGTAAAAGAGTACAGTGACTTGTCGAAATACTGATTATATATTTTTAGCTGAAATACAAGGAAAGGTAGAAACAACCCTGAACTCCATGAATGGCCAATTTCTGAGCTACGAAAGTTGCTATCAATATCTAACATGTAAGGTCTGATATTTTCATGTTAACAAAATGTAGCTGTTCAATACGAATGATTAATTTTATTAAAGGTATAGGTATAAAGTTAAACTGGCCCTGCAATTTGAATCCTAGGTACATAGATATAGTTGCAACGGATAGATATTTTTGCGAACAAAGAGTAAACCTTCAATGGTGTTGCAATGGTGACGTTCTAGGGACTATGGTAGACGAGTGACTAGTTTGACTAACTGACCATACAGTTTGAATCTTGTACGTTTTTTGCACGCTTTACTCGGAAAAGTCAAACTAATAAGAAAAGAATATTCGTTTCGAAAATATAGAATGTCTAAAATACCTTGTTTGTTCCGCAGGGGCAAAATTTTATCTTATCTTATAATGCAAAATACATGAATACCATGTAAATAATTAAACTGTACAAAACTGCTGGATAGACCACAAGTATTCAACTATTCTGCATACTTCTTTAAATATGCGGACCTATTTTGCAAAATATTTGCCATTCATAGCATTCATACCTACAGATATGATGTGCCATGTAATTCCGTGTAGCACTGTGTGCATGCCAATGTAGCATTAAAATTCCCACCAAATTCTTCCCTCAAAAATTTCTGCTTGGAGTAACGAAATTATGAGCTTAACACATTTACTAAGCCCCCAAAATGACCTTGTCATCAATAATTTACAATATTACTTATATACAAAATTGTAAGATTCTGGGCAAAGTACGAATTGATGTATGTACCAACCTAATACACCTATAGTGCCTTAGGGCCTTAGGTATAGTATGAAGCCATTGGATATTCAATTAGCCGGTTTTATCTCTTAAATACCCCTCGATACAATGCACTCAGCGAATTATAAAATCCAAGCTTATAATTATTCAAGCTGATTAGTATATTCTTACTTGTTTCCTCGTTTCAGGTCTTACAACACAAAGACGTTTCATAAAACCTTTTAAATCATACAATTAATTAACAACCAAAGAAGGCAGAGCAAACCAGCGGCAAGTTTTCCTGTCGACGATGAAGTTCATTCTAACTATAGTATGACAACAACTGCACGTGGGCACATGAGATAGCTGCAGTACAAAAGCGCAGCAGCTTCTAATGGACGCCAGCAAAGTCTGGGGAAAGCCTGTACTGATTATCTAATTATATATACAAATACATTATGCTAACGGTAGCGAAAGAATTGCAAAGTAACTACGATAATAGCGTCAGTGCAATAGTTTCGGCTTCCTTGTATAGCTCAAATCCTTCAAATTATTTTTAAAAAGGGACAGAAATATCCGCAAAGTTATTTATATATTTTGCTTACGTTTCTACTGTCATTATTACTATCTAATACTTAATAACTATCGCTTTTAAAACATTTACCATGCATCTGAACTTATTACTGTTTTGAATTACCACCAAAGCTTCAAGTACCACCATAATTCATATAATAACAACTAACTCTAGTAAACGCTGGGAGGCAGATAACTGAAAAAAATACCTGTATGATGAATTATGCTACGCAATTTTAAACGTATATTTTACGTCTTTAAATTAAAGCCCAACCAGATATTCAATAACACAAGGGTTTGAGTTTCACAACAACAACAGTTCCTTTAAGAAGCTTGCACTGAAATGGTTGGTATGCAATTCTTGAAGTACAACCTTAGTACATAGGCACCTACTGTATATGCACACGAATATAATGTAAACAGTGCAATAAATAATTACAGTAAATGGTGAACGGTAAACATTTACCAAAATTCAACAGAATTCCCAAATATAATATTTAAAATACTAGAGCATAATAAGACGACCACTTTTACGCGGAAATATTGCTAAAAGCATGTGGTACTATTTACACTGGGTCCATTGAGAGGATTAAGGAAGTCCCTGAATCATTTCAATGAATCATGCAATACGGTGAAATGAAAATAGCATTATTCATAGCTGATGCATTGAATGTACGGAATAGTACCTACTAGAAATAGAAATGGTGAGGGTTGTGATGACTGTTAAATGTGAAATGGCCATGGTGTAGATGGAAGGCATGGTAGATGACTTGGTGTAATCAATAGAGACCAGAGTAATGAGAATGAGGTAGACTGGAAGTTGCGTTTAGTTGTACATGCCCAAGTGATATTAAGATAGGAGTGTACGGGAATACGCACACTTGAGGAGAAAGAAAACAGAGTGCCACACAGTTTCATTTAGATTGCGGGGAAGGTTAAAGATTCATTGCCTTGCCATTGCCATTGCCTTGCGATTGCCGTGCGTGTTTCTGAAAACTTAATATTGATTTTTCCCGTCCAGCTTTGCATAGTACAGGCAGAAAGGATTGGCTCAACTGCATTTCCTGCGTTGCCAGTGCGAAAGTACGAAATGATTGAAAACACTCTAGCCAATGCACTTCCATTTACGCACTTCTCGCTCCCCTACCTCTCTCCTTATGCAATACGCACATTGCCGAAGCTCTACAATTTTTACACATCGTATCCTAGATCATTTCCCTTCGCACCACTATTTACGCACTAGCCAAATCCCAAATCCAACAAACCTTCAACCTATGCAGTTATCCTCGACTTCATTTAAGGCATGTACACATGTTACGCTTATGTTTTCCCTTCCAAATATCTAATAATAAATAATCCCTTTCTACCCTACAACTAAAACTCTACACTGTTGCCTATTGATGTTTTTCTCAAATTTTTAAATACCACGCACAAGTCACCATTTAGTGCGAACACTTGTGCTTTTATTTAGCACCCCCCTATTTCCTACACTCAACTTCCAACTACAGCCGATAACAAGTCAAAATTATGACCAACCAATTACCAATTACTCTCGAGACTTTGCTACTTTTCAATTTTTCTAAAATTTTCAATGTCACGACCACTGATATGACTACCAATGATCCATGATGAATGACAATCGCTGGAAGCGATCAATACACTAATCTCTAAAGCATTCTACTCAATATTATGAGTGTAATGAAAACGTACCCGTTAATAAACATGTTGATATGATTTTACTGCTGACCCAGGCTGAAAAAGATATGGCGCTATGGCTATAGTCCTTTGACGAACGAATCTGTCAAAAATAATAGTCCCTTCCACTACACATACACACACTGACAAACAATCGAGCAAAATCCCACCCACGAACCACTTCACTGACTGAACTCACGAACGTTCGACTGATGTTTCACGATGACGATTGTTGCGAGCAACAACAACAATAACAACAAGAATCGTAATAATAATAATAATAATAATAATAACAGTAATGGTAAATAAAACTTTGAACTTAAACCCGGATCCCTCGAAATTACATATAACTTTGATTGGAATTGTCAAGTAACTATGAACTAGTGTGGTCCTCGTTTGGTTCTGGTGCAATCACGTATTACTATTACATCTATCGTATGTAGAGTTTGACGTAGACAATGGTATGGGGCGTGAAAAAATTTCGCAACTCACGGTCCACACAAGGACCGGTGACAGGTTGATGTATCTGCAGAAAATGCGTCTGTGGTAGTAATCTGGGAAAGAAAGTCGACTTAATGTGTATGGTACTTAGAGTGGAGTAATTTGAGGATTTAAATGACGAAAGAGTTGGTGAGTCGTGTGAGAGACTGCGAGGATGAATGAGGAAGGCCGAGAACGTCAAGCAAGACTGAGCGTTGGTTTAGCACACATGCACGGCACACTTGGCTTGACTGGACTTCTTGAATTTAGCAAGATGGGCTGATTCGGTGGAAAAACGTACACTGTGACTGTGTGGTGGAGCCAAGGTAGGAGATGAGAATAATGAGTGAATGTTTGGTACTGGTGTCTCTATCGGTATTTCGCTCGGTATTTGCCTTGGATGTGAAGGAGAAGGCCGAGGCTGGGAATGAGGAAGGGAGAAACATTTGAATACGCGGAATAGA
The DNA here is from genome assembly GCA_036851915.1 of Ptenothrix huangshanensis. Classification (NCBI taxonomy): domain Eukaryota; kingdom Metazoa; phylum Arthropoda; class Collembola; order Symphypleona; family Dicyrtomidae; genus Ptenothrix; species Ptenothrix huangshanensis. The sequence continues at coordinate 12,755 of JAAXYX010002519.1, forward strand.
GCTGCTGGTCGTCGCAAAGTGAGTAGAGTTGGTAAATACGAGTGTGAGAGTGAGCCTGTGAGATGCAGTGGAGCTCTTGGGTCTGTTTCCGAGGGAGTCGTGAAAAGTGGTGGAAAGTGAAGACGTGGTTGTCGTTGAGTTTGGAGTTGCAGGAGCAGAAAATGAGAGCACGTAAATGGTTCACTGTCAATTGCGAATTGTGGGAGTGAACGCGATCGGAGTATTGCCCACGTAGGTACGCCGTGTGGCGAAAGCAAAGGCTGAGCAAAGTGTCTTCCCGTCCATAGTCACGAGCAACGCAGGGTGAGTGAGTACACGCATCAAGCAGTAACTACAACTTCTCACTCATTTGGGCAGTTAGTGCAGTGCAGGGCTGTGTGTCCAACTCCCGAGACCAGCCACAAGGCAAGGCAGTACGCACAGAATGGCAACCGTCTCCGTACCCTCAATACCTTCCTCACGAACAAACACCCTTCCACCATACACACAAACACACACGCACCTCCATCTTTCCCCCGGCCCGATTAGACGCCACCAAATATACTACCCTCAAATGTGCATCCACAGCATATCCCTCACTATATCCCAATGCCAAATCCCAATGAACAACCTACTACTCCCAGTACCAGTACCCACTCCAAAAGCTCTGCAAACCCAATCCTACATGTGCTAGGCCAAATACTATGTTTGTCACAGTTTCTCTCTCTCTCTCTCTCTTCCCTTTCCACTTATTCCTCAGTGTCAAGTCCAATGGCAAATACTCAAACCTATCTTCCAGTATGTACAGATACTGACTCAACCCAACCAAGGCCTAATGCCACTCAATAGCAAACACTAATAGTTCGTAGTCGAAGGAAACAACTGGCATGCAGTGCAGGATCTGCCATGTAGTAGAAATTTATCTATAGAACCCACACTGTACGAATCCAAGGCCTATAATAGGCACGCATATGCATCAGCAATTGAGTGCATGCAGGCAGGGTTAAATGGATTTCCCACTGCTCCGTTTCAACATCAACTTTAGCTGCAAACGCAAACCTCGAGATATGCCACATACAACTTCAAAAGTGTATATATACCTACGTATTTACAAAGTACGTATGTATATACATGGAGAGATAGTATGTAGTATGTACACATGTAGAAGGAATACAAGACTGCAACCCCGTATGCACCGTCTGTATACGCATTTACGCATGCCGGCGAGTGTAACATAAACATCAACATTCATATTTTGCTGTGCTTTCGTTGGAAAGGCAGTTCGCATTGGCATTGGCATTGGCAGGGAACTACTACAGCTTCTCTTTTTACTATGCTATGCTGGTCGTAGTTACTAGGTGAGTGAGTGTAGTATAAGTCTAGGTTCAGAGTAAAAGTACACGCAGATAAACCATGTTATGTAAGAGCGATAGTGAGCGATGAGTAGAGTGCATATGGTGCGTAACCGAGTCCTGAGTACGAGTACAGTTGCCCACTCCATATCCAGTATCCCCAGTTGAGCTCTGGTACACTTTTTGCTGCACAGTACTCGAGACGAATGTGCATATGTATGTAGTGCCGTGGGTACTGTCGACAGAGTGACTAGACTCTTCCTGCTGGTTCTGCTGCGGGTTCTGGTATCAGTGGTTTCTGTATCTGTTTTCTCGTTCTATATCTCGTCTGCTGCTTCTATCTCTCTCTCTCTACACTATCACTCATACAATGCAATCTTGAGTTTGAGAATGAGAAGCGAATCCGGAGCCTATGTATGCTGTGTGTTGTGGATGGGGTGGTTGTGGCTATTTGGGTACGTTTAGCATTGATGATTGTGCATGTTGCGTATGTGCGTATGGGTCTGATATGATCTGGGTTGATGCATTGATGCGATGCATGCTGTGGTGAGCTTATCTCAGGCTGACTCCCATACCGTTGACAGTGACTATGGTGTATGTTATGTGGTGGAAAAGTGGAAGGACTGGAAGTTGAGTCGAGTTGGATTTGGATGGATGGATGGATGGAAGCATTGCACGGACTGGAAACATGGAAGGGCTGGAAGGGAATGGGAATTTATATGATTTTATTCCATCCCCGAACAGCCCGAACCAGCCGAGCCAGCCGAGCCTCACGAGTACGAGTCTCATACTTTTGACTTTTTCAAGTCCCTTACGTCTTACGTGTTCTCACTTGACTCAACTCACTCAACTCACTCTTCCCAAATTCCTCTCTCCTTCCCGAACTACACGAAGATACGCACAAGTCGGAACAAGTACAACTAAATTTACTCTCCCTGCCACTATAGCTACATTATATCATTTCATATCATCTCCTATCATCTCAGTGTGCCCCCTTACGCAGACCAGTATCGTGCATACCTCCTGTGCTGCAGAGGAATTATACAAACTACACTACTTGACTCTCATTACACTCTCTCAACCAGTGCTAGAGAACCCAGGAGAGTCGAGATGGTAAACAGTGGACGTAGTAGTAGTGGAGTGGCAAGTGGAAAGAAAGAGGAGGGAAGAGAAATACACCAACGCTCGCCTGTCTTACGGGCTTATGCCATTTCTGTAGCGAATAGTCCTTACCTTCCCCCACTCTTCCGAGCCAAACTTGCAACAAAACCAAAACTACCCAAGTCCTGTGAGGCAGCCCTTGCGGACTTACCCTTGAGGGATAGAGGCTTTCGATGCATGGAACTAAACTATGTTCCTCACAGACCACCCCCATCTCTCCAACCTCTTTGCCAACTGTGCATAGAGGTGTATGCAAATGGCTGTGGCGAAGGAGTTGGGATGTTGACGGCAGCTCCCCCAGCAGTCCACCGTCGTCATTTATGCATCACCCTTTGCATAGTAAAAGTAATAATTCCAGCCCTTGCCTTCCTTCACCAGCCTCGCAGTTAGTTTGGCTACTTTTCCAATTGCAAGACTCCCCCAGTATGTAGTCAGTGTGGAGCGAGAATAATAATAATAATATTTCCTCTCCTACGTACTCCTCTCACTCGTCCATCGTCAGCCTCAACGCAACTCAACCCTCAACTGCATTTGCTGCATCTACTGCATATATGCAATGTACCTACTTGCGTTGCGTACACACGCACATAGCTCCAGACGTTGAGCAGTTGTTCCAGTACCCAAGTCGCTAAAGTAAACTAAAGTAAGCTAAAGTAAAGTGGCAAAGAAAAAGATTCCATCAACATACGATTTCCTCCCCAAGCCATTTTCCATTTCTCTCAATTCTGACTGCGAAGAGATGGTTGGTGGGTTGGTTGGTTGGTTAGTTGGAGAGATGGATGGATTCCATGCGTATTTACGCGACTTCCACTCGAGTCCACGGACTTAGTAATCTATCAAATATTGCCTACTTTCCAGGGACGAATCTATACCATGTAATTGTACACACAGATTTGACTAGGTTCTTAGAATACGTTTGCTGAGTGTTGGTGTTGGTGCACTGCTTCTGTGCACGCAGATAAACTTTTTGTTTTTCCATTTTTCAAAGTCATGAGGACGCAAGCTCAAATGCGAGCGCAAATATTTATCTGTAATGAATTCACACTGCGTTTCTAGACTCGGTCTTCAATTTCAATACCATCCCTTCGAACACCCCCATACGCAGTCTAAAATGCATCTTACTTAGCCTACATATTATCCTCCTTTTCATTTTATTATTAAAATCATTACTCTGTTATTATTATTACTAAGAATAATAATAATATTATTATTATTACTATTACTATTACTGTTGTTGCTACGCTCGAGATACCTACTTCATTATGATCACTTGACTGGTGTAGTGATAACCCAAACTCGGTTCTGTTTTGTATACAAAACTATATACTCATTATCAACTTGCCCTGTTACACTTTTGCATGCTTAGCTGTATGCATGCAATGGTTCAATCTCAGTCCTAGTTTCGTAAGTTTTTTTCCAACTCCGTTCCATATAATTAGTAGATATGCTTAATTATGTTCATTCACGACTCTAGTCAAGATCATTGTCAAATGACGGCACGTAGCAGTTGGCACAAATATAAGCAATGCAGTGCGGAGGAAGCTAGCATGATATCAGCTTACAAAACGGCAACTCTCAGTTTATCTCACGAGGAAAGGACTTCCGTCGTTTCTCTGGAATGGCTCGGAAGTTTTTTTTATTATTTCAAGTTTTTTTGAAACAGGATTTGGAAAACACAGGATTTGCTTAAGATCCAGTGTCTTCTCAAGGAGATTTTCTATTCAGTTCCCTGATGCCTGATTACAAAATTATTTAGCTTTTTCTCCAATATTAGTAATCAAGTTCAAAATTCAATTTCAAAATTCCAGAGGAATATCTTTACATAATATACTTCTTCAGAAAAATTTTTACAAGCAATTCCAGAGTAACTAGAATTATAGAGAGCCTTCCCCCAGCAGCATTTAACATATGTTTTTATGACGAAAACAGAAATAGCACAACCTGCTTCTATTTAGTCTCT
>JAAXYX010002520.1:0-17201 GCA_036851915.1 Ptenothrix huangshanensis
GATGCGGTTAAGAGCCAAGGAAGTAATAAAACTAGGATTTTTATTACGAGAGTGTACACCGATTGGTATTGTTCAAATAGGATTTCAAAAAGCAAGAGATGAGGACGAATGGGTACCCACCCGAGCCGTACCCTTCCCACTCGTCCCCTGACTTCTCGTCCCCTGACACCACCTGACTTCTCGTCCCCTGACCTCTTGTCCCCTGACCTCTCGTCCCCTGGCCCCAGTCGTCCCCTGACTTCTCGTCCCCAATAAAAATGTATGAGCAATGAGGTTTTTAATACATTTCATGAAATAACAACATAAATTGTAGCAACATAATTATACATAATTTTTGGTCATACATATAATTAATGCTAGAGTTACATAAAAGACATTTTTGTATATACAAAATGTATATTCAAGTGTAGCGTAAGTAGGCTTTGGTTATAAAGGTTTAGGTCATAAAATGATGTTCAAAAATGTAGGCATGGAATTAACCTGCCTACAAAAAAGAGTGATGTTACCTACAAAATGAATTACCAAAAAAGGGATTACGTTGCCTACAAAATTTTACGGAACATTTTGAAAAGGGATGACGTTACCCACAATTTGGGTACAGTGAAATTTCATTATAAAGACCGACGATTTTCGCTATAACTACACGTACATATAAGCGTCACAGTCAGAAAGCCTATGCCTTCCCATGTTAAATTCGCGGTTATAACGTCACTTTTTATAACAACATTCTCGCTGTACCGTCATGCTGCAGCCTGCCCTACAGTTGCATTCGCGTGCAATTTGGAAACTGTATAGCAGCGTCATGCATGAAGCGTTATTCCACTTGAGTGATTTCAAACTGGTTTGTTAACAGGGATGAGGATGATCCAAAAGTATTACATGAAATCGAAAACTTTGTTGAGAAGGCTAGGCTAAAGAAACTCAAGCAGCATTGTTTAAATTTGCACTAACGTGCAGCGGTTTTTTCAAGATTTACATTAAAATGTGCAGTTTTTTTAAAACTTGAAAACGGTGCAGTTTATTTTTTAAATTTAGGCGAAAAAGAAGCTTGTTTAGTGTACACGGAAAAGGTGCAAATTGTTTGAAAGTTACACTAGTTAAGATGCAGTTTGTCAAATTTTTACTCTGAATAAGAAAATAAATTGAAATAGCAACTTACTCAGTAAACTTAATACCAAAAACGATCAATAATTATCGATAATTTAGTGCTAATCAACATCTTCACAAATTTCATTTCTACATAACATACAATTACGCAAGCATATCATTTCATCATCCTCAGTCAACATCTGTGTGTGTGACGAGGATTTAATAATTTTTCATCCGATAGGTGACTATTTAAAGTGACTCCAAAGATTCTCGTAATGTTAATCTTATGCAAGAAGTACTAACTTAAACGCCCAAAACAGGTGAACAAAATCAAACAGACATTTTTTGGGCTTATGGAAAATTGAAGAGCACGAATGACTCTATCTGGGTGTCAAATGTCAGCTTCGTACCTTCATGGGGTGATATAGTTTGATGGAGCCCAAAATGCATTGTTATCGAATTCCATTCTTTCATTTCTACATAACATACAATTACGCAAGCATATCATTTCATCATCCTCAGTCAACATCTGTGTGTGTGACGAGGATTTAATAATTTTTCATCCGATTCCTCAGAGATTATGGCAGCAGGAAACATCTCCACCACCAACGGGCGAATCGGGTTAATATACTCACTCATATCAATGGAATCACTGTAGATATTCAGTACCGAGGGAAAGCCTTCATTCTCCTCCAATCCGAACCTTTGCGGGAACGTCCGGAAATCAAAAAATCCTGGAAGAATCATCAGTTCGAGGGCAGGGAATCTGTTTCTTAAACCGCATGCAGGACGAGCTACGGGAACTCCGCTCCCCCTCTCGTTTTCAAACCAACAATATTTGCACAAAATCATGGGGAATCCAGGAACTGTCCTTTCCTCCAGACGCAATTCCTTTAACTTGCTCATCGCCGGGAATACGATTTTGTCACGGTCTCTATCAGTTTCAACAGTAAATGTCGACTTCCCTTAAGGTATTTGCATTGCTAATTAAGATTTCATTGACGATATTTACGCGGATGCTTTCATCCTCGTGTAAAATGTCATCCATGCATAATCGAAGTACGCCCAAATCTATCTTCATTTCCTTATTCCTCCCCGAAACAGTTTCCAACAGCTGCATTTCAACAGCACTTACAGGTACCTTGCGACCCATTTCCATGTCTTCATCATAATCTAAGGTGGCTTCTATTTTATTCATGTAGTCATAGGGATCTTCGATTTTGTTTACTGTTTCCAAATGCCTAGCTCCTCTTTTGATATCATTGAGCAGTTGGTCGAGGAAAAAACCGCTGTACTCCAATTTTCTCAGACAGGGAAGGGAAAAGTTTTCATCTACTGAAAGAAAAATACAAAAATTACAAAATACAAAAATGTGAATATTTTCCAAACTGTTTGTAGATTTGATTTTAGATCTCTATGTGATTCTTTAACACTAGAGAATTCAAAAATGAAGCCGAAACTTACCAAAGTAGTTCTCGTTGTACTTAATTTTTAAAATTTGTCTACACCATTTCATCGAAAATTCCAGTCGTAGATTTAAATAGCAAAGTTTTGGAAGACTCTGTAAAACATACTTAAGGTCTTTGATGACATTGCTTTGCGCAAAAGTCATGTTGTTTTTGTAGTAATAGAACACAATCAATTTCAAATCCTGAATATTCGCGCCAATTTCCTTTAGTATGCAGTGCATTTCTGGAGAGCTGAGGAATGCTGTGGAAATGAAGAAGGAGGTTACGGGGAAAACATCTGTGTTGTTTCTAATTTTATCTACAAGTCCAGTCAAGGTGAAATTTTCGTCTTCCGCTGTTCTTGGATTTCCATTTTTCCTCATCACTATCATCCTTTGTTGACATTCGTAATCCGAAAACGGTTTGAAGTGGAAAGTGTGATCGCCACTGTCACCGGAAAGCACTACACTTGCTCTGAGAGGAGTGGAGGAACTCAGTCGGATTACGCTGTATTTTTGCATCTCGCGCATGATTACATAATTCCATGTGGAGTTGACTTCCCGCGATTTTTTTAAGGCGGGAAAGTCCAACTGTTGAATTAGCTTTTCAACCACCTACGTATATTTTTGAAACGAGTAAAATGACAAAGATGATCAAGAAAAATATCTCGTCGGAGCATCCGAATGATTTTGGGAGAATTTGTAAAAAAAACCATTACCTTATGTGTTAGTGCCACAGTTTGTCCAGGTGAGGGCGCAGTGCGTACTTGGCCAATTGGATTATCAATTTCCATGGGAATTTCTTCCAAGTTTAAATTTCCCTCCATTTTAGTTGGGGTTTTCGATTTAGTAATTGATTTAATTTATTGGAAACGTAAACGAATGATATTAAAATTTGAGAAATAATGATGAAATGTACGGATTATTTACAGCTTTAACTATTGGAAAGCACGTAAATGTTCATTTCCACTTGTTATACTCGACTGACTATTCAATTGAGAATTCAGGTGCTATTTATTGGGGAAAATAATTGTTGACTCATGTGGGTATACATTGACGCATTTTGTAAATAAAATAGTAATGTGTGGTGTTTTTCCAGTTAAAACAAAGTATATATGTATTTGATGTTCCCTTTGAACCTTTGTATGCATGACGAAAGGAAAACCCGATACATATTTAATTCATTTGTACGTAAACAATTCAATTCTCATAAGTACTTAGCAAAATATGTTTGTGCTGTTACGTACTTGCACCAGTTGATAACACCAAGGATGCCTATGGATATACCCACTAATTTGGAAAGACTTGTGCAGCAACATTATTTTGATTTGAGTATGAAAGCATTATCAACTAATGTAATTAAAGGTGTAATTACAAGAGATACTTGTTTTGAAAGGTAACTCTAGGAAATGAATTCCAAGAATGCAGACAGATTTTATCTCTTCATTCCTTTGCTATCGATTACAATGTGTTCTGAGAAAATACTCCCTTTAACTGCAGACGGTGTGAGACCAGCATATTTCTGAAGAAAATTGATAGTAAATGTACAGTCAATCAAGCTACCCTATTAATGAGTCTAGAAAATGAAACTTTTTCAAGAGAATGGTTAGGTTAACGCAGCAGATATGCAAGCTTATATCTACTAAAGTATTGCCTATAGTCGTATAATGTAGGAAGGCTAATATAGGCAGGCTGGAAACAAATTTTTCAACTATAGGCTAAACTGTATGTAGGTACAGTGGAATCGCTGCAAGCCGAACTCGAGGGTTTCAAAAAATACGTTCGGTTTAGAGAAAGTTCAGCTTATCGAAAGTCATGTTAAAAGACCAAATAACGTTATATTTCAGTAAACCAAATTAAGCAATTAAATTTTCATCATATTTAAATACAAAATATACATAAAGTACCAATCAAAACATTGTACGTCGCTTTTTGTGCGGAAAACTCGTTCAAAACGGTTTTCGACACGGATAAACTGTGTAGCTTTCGAGTGAAAATCTCAATACGTTCGGTGAAAAATTCGAGATCGGCTTACAGAAGGTGAATTCAATGCGATTCTCATTAACAGATTATAAAAACCGTTCAGCTTAGAGAAAGGTTCGGTTTACAGGAGTTCGGATTAGAGAAAGTCAAATACATGCTAAACATAGGATTTCCTGCACGGGCAGGCAGAAAAGTTCGGCTTAGGGAAATGTTCGGCTAATCGAAGTTCGGCTTATGGCGATTCCACTGTAGGGGAATAATTTTGACGCCACGCCTACAAGGCTATGACAGCCTAGTAGACAAAATAAAATGAATGTAGGCTGCACGTAGGTCATTATTTTTCGGACGTTATTTCCTAAGTTGATTTTGCATTCAAAATCATATGTATTTGCCTACTTTACTTTTGTATGCCTATTACAAGGAGTAAACTGTCTCCAATAATAATAGCCACTAAAATGCGAAAGTGTTTTTTTTTGAAAAAGCATAAAACGAATTTAAAAAATTTGACCTTGAAAAAGCCAGTATTTTAGCATCTGGAGTCAAAAAAGGGCAATTGAGCGTTGTTTCTGCGGCGCATCAAACTGTGAAAATGGTTTCGTAAGTTGTGCGCGTCTCCTTTGTTTGAATGGAGCGGTTCAGTACTGCGTCATCAAGTCCCCTATGTGCATGTAATTGGTAGCATTAATTGCGCTAATTTTAATAATCTATAATTAAATTCTTACTTGCTTTTACTAATTCTACTAGTACACTAATTTTACTAACACCTTAATTTTCAAAATCCATTTTGAATAACGAGACCAAAAGTAACGAAGTGTGTTGCGAAGTCCACTCATTCAGTATTTGATAGAAAGGTTTAAACTTTCAATTTTGACGTTCAACTAGATCTTGAATTTCTTGTTAATTTAAAAATGAGGGCAGTATTTCTATTTGTTGCTGTTGGATATTTGTCCGGTTTGGCCTCTCCATTTCCTGCGAATACTTTTCTAGAAAATGCCGATGTAAGTTTTTCTCTATGTAATAACGCTTTTAACTGAAAAGTTGAAATTGCAACAAATAAAAGTAAATTTAACTAGTGACTTCTAGTTCTGTGAATTTATAATTCCATTTTCATTCATTTTTGAATTTTCTCCAGCTCATGATTAGGATTGTGCCCAGAGTTGGTGATCGGCTAATCTCTTCATTGACCTTCGGTGCAGTTGGTTCTGGTCCTGGTCCTTCCACGGTGCCGATTCCGGTTCCAAACTGCCCAGCTGAAAATCCTTCAGGACGCCCGGTTCTACTTCCAAACTCTCAAGACTGCTCCAAGTACTATCTATGCAATCACGGGCATGCCCAGGATGTCAGTTGTCTTGATGGTCTACATTTCAACCCCATTCTTCAACTATGTGATTGGCCCGAAAGTGCAGGGTGTAAGATTTAAAGGCTTTGATGATGATTAATGATTATTGAGATCTAATATGACTAAAGACTTCGTTGTAATAATCTTAACATCGGTAATGAGACAATACTTTTTCATGATTAATTGTTGACATGTTGACTATTAATTACTGTTTTCAAATCATCGTTATGTAAGTTGAAATCATAATTCCGAAAATGGTCATGATCTTTTTTTGTAATACTGTTACTAACTACTTTAATCGCTTTAGCCTGTGAAATTATTTCATTCATCAAAAATGCTTAATTACTAATTATTGGTATAACTCAATTTTGATGATGTTTTAAAATTAACTGGCTGTTGACTTTTAAAATCATTTTTTTTATTTGTGTACGTATCAACTCAAATTAGGTTGCTTTAATCATTATTAAATGTGTAAGCATAAATTCGCATTTATATGTTTTTCTGAAATGACTGATAATTACCCATAAAAATAATAAGTTAAATAAAATTAATTTTGCAACCAATGAAAATAAATACAACAATGACGTATTTTTTAAAAAAAAAAACATTAACAAGCATTTTGAACTCGAGAAAGGCATTCTTTTGGAATTTTGGACCTTGAAGCATTATTTTGGTACCTTTAGGACCATATTTCAATGTTTTAAGCGTTTATGAATTACTTCAGTCAATTCTTAAACATGATTAAATTGTTGCTTCGAATGACCCAAACTTCGAAATATTTTTCAAAGCACAATGAAATGCAGACAAATTAACATTTTAGCATTTTACGTTTTTCAAAAAGAGAATATTTTAGCATTTTCAGACCAACCAAAAGCACTACTTTATACCAAAAATGTGATTTAAAAAGCATTAAAAGCATTTTGAACTCAAAAAAGCATTACTGTAATTTTTTTTTCAGACCAAGAAAACTTTTATTGACATTTAAAAAATCGAAACAGCATTATATTGTGACATCTTGGAGCTGATTGTGAGAAACAGTAGCTTTATATCTAAGAGAAAAAGGCATAAAGTTGGTCTCCCGATGTGTCTAGACTCTTCAACCGATTTTAACTACGGTATAATTACATATTGTTGATGATAACAAATAGTCATTTGGAGATAAAATTTATCTTGGTAATGGGTGCGAACGCGAGTAAGTGCACTCAAGCATTTTGCCTACCTTTGCTTCTTTTGTAACTTTTCTGTAACGGCAAGTGGAATGGAATAACGAATACATATAACAATTAATAACCTTATTCTAGTTCTTGGGATGCTTCTACCGTCAATCGATTTTAGTTTTCCAGCCTTTTACATGCTTTCCATTGTGTCTTTCAAACTTGCTTGAATTTATAATTAAATCAAATTAGTACCTACCTAATTGTAATTAACTCACCTTGTGTAAATGATTTGACGTGTCTGTTATGAATAATGCTATCTTTAGAATCATCAGTTTATTAGACTTCATTATTTTCTTTTACTTAAAAGCCCTTTTATAATTTCTATCATTACCTACCTGATAATGAATTCAAATTCTGCTTATTGTTATTCCCGTCACTGTCATTGAAATATTCACTAATTAGTCTGTACTGTATAATAGCCGTGTCTTAAGCGGGCTAAATTTGAATTTTCAGTTTGTTGCTCGTTGGAAATAATTTAGTGATTATTCAAAACTTTAAGCTTACACAGATATAAAAATTAATCATTAATTATTCCCACTAATTACATATTATCCTATTTATGCAATTCCCGCTGCGGTTTAGTTAAAACAAAGCCTCCAAATGCTAAATAAGCCTTAGGTAATAAAATTAGAGGTAGGTAGGTAATTATTTTATAGTTACTTTGTTGTTGTCATTGCTTAGTGTTCAGTTATATTTGATGTTTAATTAATTTCATGTAATGGGTAGTAGTATTTACAACCATTTGACTGTCAAATAAATTGTAAATGAGCCATTAGGTTACTCGGTTTAAAATTATAATTACCCTTTGAATTTATTGAAAGTTTAAGTTGACGACTAGCAACTAGTCAGTTCATTAGCTTGACCTAATAATTATTACCTTCTGTATCAAGACACTAACAAGAAGTCACTGGTCACCGTAACTTTTTATCATTTTAGACTTCATTGCTGACTAATGACTAATAACGAAATAACTCCAAAATCGACTTTCAGCGTACAACACACAGGGTCAAAGGTGAGTTTTTAGCTTTTATCGTATTTTGTAATTCAGAATTGTTTGTAATTCAAACTTTGCATTTAAGATTTGTTTCGGTTAAGCGCTTGATAATGATTTGATTTCAAATATCATTGATTTCTTTTGTTTCGAATTATCCACCGTGTTTTCTTGTTAGGAATGATAATTATTTTAAGTGATCATTGATCATCATAACCAATTAAATCACAATTATTTTTTGTTTCAGATTGAACGAAGTTTAACTTATTTCATCTTCGAGCTTAAGGTTCCAAGTTCAATCACTGCAACTTTAATATAAAACTGAAAAATCAAAATGTATAGCACGATGTTGACTTCCATCGTCATCGGGCTGGTCATTTTTTCCGGGGGATTTTACATGGGAGTCGGAGCCTCTGCTTTCATCACTCCTGCGGATACTCTGTCTATCAACTTACCGGTAAGCGATTACAAAGAATAGAACAAATTATGAGCTAATTAATGTGTAAATCAGCAGTAGCGCCCGCAGGATTTTTTTCACGTAGGCATGGAAAAGCATGATTTGTTTTTGTGTATACTTGAAAAATGTAATCTTTTATAGTGAAACTTGTAAAAAAAACATCGCTTCTTTTCATTGTAATTTAAAACAAAACTGCTTCGTTTTTGTGTAAGTTTAAAAAAGCAACGGCTTTTGGTCTAAATTATTCAAAAATGCGTCGTTTTTTTATAAAGTTGAAAAAACTGCTTCTTTTTTGGGCAATTTTAAACAAAAATTGTCCTTTTTGTATACACTTAAAAAAACTAGGACGATTCAAGCAAACTTTTAAAAAAATCGCCCTTTTTGTGCAAATCTTAAAGAAGGCAATGTCTTTTTTTGAAATCCTTTGTAGGCCTAGGCCTAGGCCTAGTTACGCTACTCTAAATTAGTTACTAGCTATTCAAAATGAGTTTTTAATTTCTGATTCTTTTTTACTTGGCTTTCAGACCATAGAATCTTCTTTGGAAAACCCGGTCAACAGCTTGAACTCGAACCCAGAGAGCGGAGCTCTTTCGAAGCAGGGAAAAGCGCTTGATATCACCCCATCAAAGATCAAAAATTCTTCAGCCATCAATACCAGCAAAAATGCATCCACGATCCATAAAAACGCTTCCTTGAAACGAGCTGTGGAAATCGAATGCCCTACAAAAGGTCCCTTTGAGCTAACCATTCTCCGCCCGGATCCAGAAGATTGCCGAAAGTTCTACAAATGTGACAAGGGAATTCCGATTCGACATCGGTGTCCCGTCAACCTCCACTGGGATGACACTTTGAAAGTCTGTAATTACCCGGAAATTGCCGAGTGCAAGTTTCCATCGAGTTAGATTATAAAAAGATTCTCCTTTGAGGAATGATAAAGAACATGACAATATTTAGAGAACAAAAACAGACATGGATAAAGACGGAAAAAGTTAAATTTCATTCTTCACCTTTTATGAAATTTTAAATGAATAATCCTATTGTGATTTTACATCTTAAGACTTAATTTATTCAAGTAATTTCTAGTGTACTTTAATCTAGTTTAATAATCGCAACTTAGAAATACGTTTCAATAATAAATAATCGTAATTTTTAAAACACAGTTTAACATTTTTTGGTGTGCTTTAATCCTTTTTTTGTTTACATAAGTAGTTAAAATTCATAACAGTCCAATATTTAGTTTTAATACTTATTTTCTGCTTTTGATTCCTGATTTCATACGTGATTTGAGCATTGGTGAAATGAAAGAGGTTGACTTTTAGCTAAGAAGGAAGTAGAATTCTGTCAAAGTTGACCAAGACGATCAATTCCTCGTAGTAAGCAAGGAATACAAAGCTACTTGGGTGCATTTTTGATGAGTTTCGAAGTATCGAAATGGGGTCAAAGGTCACCTAAGGTTAATACACACATTATTTTCAGTATTTTCACCTATTTAAACATTTTATGTCAGAGTAACTATTAAAATTTCACACCTTTCACAACGTCTAAACTATTATAATTATTTACATTATGCACTTTTTCAAGACCAAGTTTGTTATGTAGCTTTGAGCCGCCGGTTTCTTTTTAAACTTCATGATGCTTGCTTTTATGACTTTTTATTAAAAAATGTAGTAACGACGAAATAGTATATCATTATGTGACATATTTGTAATTTGTAACTTAGGTACTCAAATGTACAAATTTTTAGACGTTGATTTGAACTTTTATTTTACACGTTTTTAAAATCTTATTTTGATCATTTACGCTTTTAAAAAAAGAGTGAATTAACACTTCACAAAAAAGGTGAATTTTGTTCATTAACGCTTTTTCAAAAAAGGAGAACTCTGTTCATTTACACTTTTTCAAAAGGGTAAATTTTCATTTTTACACTTTTTTTAAAAAAATGTTTATTTTGTATATTTTCAAAAAACGTGATGCTTCAATTTTTGTCATTTTTGTGAATCTGATTTTTTCATAGAATCTCCCATGTCATTACCAATACCAATACATTTGCACTTTTTCAAAAGGTCTCATTTTTATTTTTTTTTAAAAGTGGTAATCATCCCACATGTTTTCAAAAATTCATAAAATCTAGTACTTCGGCTCGTCATTCGTGCATTAATAAAGGATCATATTTTAGAAGCTGGAGCTATTTAGTGTGTGATGGGTACCATCGTTCTAATCTGTTTGTGTCCGTGGAGATTTCTGCAGTAGGAAACATTTTCGTGAGTAAAGGGCGAATTGGTTCAAAAGTGTTCTTCAGAAGATCCTGCCAAGGCCAAAGGTAGATAATCGTTAAGGAAACAAAACCTTCTGTCGACTCCAAGCCACACTTTTACGGGAACCTTGAATAATCAAATGACTCTGAAAGTATTTTACTAATTGAAGGGAGAAGAATGTTATCCTCAGATCTTTTCCTCAACTTGCTTAGATACTTGGAAAAAATTAAAAATGATAGTTCAGACTTAAAAAAGTACTGAAATGAAAAGACTTCTTAAAAAAGTTACAATACGGAAATGCGACTTGAAATGTGTAAAAAAAGAATTTTTGAAAAAGTGTGAAAACAAAAATTGAAACTTATTGAAAAGCGTAAAAATAAAAATTCATTCTTTCATCAAATAGTAAAAATGAAAATTCAAACCTATTAAAAAAGTTTAAAAATAAAAATTCAGAATTTTTGAATGTATTTCTGATTACAACCAGATTTTGTAATAAACGCCTAGATATTATTATGTAACCAATAATTACATAACGTGATACGGCGTTTTTATTTGAATTTAAAAAAATGGCGTCGTTTTTGTGCACATTTAAAAGAATAGCATTGTTTTTCTGTTAAAACAGTGCGCCGTTGTTATGTAATTAAAAAATGTGCGTTGACTTCATGTTAACTGAAAATATTCGTCGTTTTTGTATAAATTTTAAAATAACCGGCTTCTTTTTCTGCCGTTTTTGACCACGTCACTCCTACTTTAATCATTTTCCGAATAGTTCAAATATTTAACTCCTTTAAAAAACAGCAGATTTGAGTCTTCAGCTCTTTATTCAAGTAAATTGTTAGGGAAAAGAGATTTAAGGAAAATAGCATACAAAATTATGCAACAAACTAAAAAGGGTAATAGCAAGGATTACTTTATCGTCCACATTCTAACAACTACAGGAAGTAACAAAGTTGTATTTGAGTTGCAATTGATATGACAAACTACTGCGTTCTCACGGCAACTTGCAGCTGCAAATAAAACGGTGTTTATAAATATGCTATACATATATAGTTTCAACATACCATATAAGTCTTTTTCCCTCTTCAACGACCAAATATTACTTAAAACTCAATGACAATGTAAATTGCCCACAGATTGAGAATTTATTATTATTTCAGTGAAAATATTGCGAAAAAATTGTTAAAATATAATTATACAGGAATGACGAAACATATGTGTTGGATTTCCCCTAAAACACTTCCAGATCGAAACAACTTTTTATGTAATCATAACCAATACCCATTAACATTGTTTTGAAACTATGCCTGGTGAGATTTAATAACACACAACAGCTGTTGATTGCATAAAACTGTTAAAGAAACACGTTGATACACAAACACATAAATACAGTAGCTCATATCACACTAATAAGAGTTTCGAATTTGAAGCTAAGAATCTCAATTTCATATTTGCGAAGTTCAACTGAATTCCTAATTCAAAGAACCATGTTTTCAAAAAGTACCATATTAGCAGTTTTAGCCACTATACTTGTTGCTCTTTTGATAGCATGCGAGTCCAAAGAAACTATACAGCAAATGAAGTTTTACGCTGGCCCAGACTGCTCACTGGAGTATCAAATTATCCCGACTAAGGCATCAAATCCAAAATCCTTCAAGTTTATCCCATCATCTGTAGGCTATACCGGAATGTAAGGCACCATCGCTTTTCTTGAAATAATTAATACTGTTCGTATTACTCTAATTTACTCTAATAAAACTATAAACTCAGTGGGGTAACCAGGGAAAGGCCAGGTAGGCCTAGGTCTACCTAAGAAATGGAGCTCATGCTCATGTATACTACCTGAGATATTTTTTCTATTTACACACAACAGCTATAGTTTTTTAAAAAGAATAGAAAACCCGATGCATTTTTTGAAATTTTTGTAAAAACAGATGCATTTTTTCAAATTTTTGTAAAAACAGATGCATTTTTTCAAATTTTTGTAAAAACAGATGCATTTTTTTTAAATTTACACAAAACTTACATAGTTTTTTTACAGTGTACTGAAAACTAGATTCAGTTTTTTTAAATTTGCGTAAAAACAGATGCATTTTGTTTTAATTTACACAAAACAGGATTTATTTTTTAATAATGTATTGAAAACCGGATGCAGTATTTTGAAATTTGTGTAAAAACATGCAATTTTTTTACTCAAAACATATATAGTTTTTTTTACAATGTATTGAAAAGCAGGTGCGGTTTTTTTAAAATTTGCGTAAAAACAGATGCAGTTTGTTTTTAAATGTGCTCAAAAACAGGTACTGTTTTCTGAAATTTGCAAAATAGTTGCATTTTTTAATTTATACGAAAACACTTGCATTTATTTGAAATGAAGACAAAAACAGTCGCTTTTTTGAATTAAAATATTATACAAAAGCACATGCAGTTTTTGTGAAATAATTAATGGATACATCCAGTTTGTTTAGTAGGCCTACCATGAAAAAACCTGCTTACGCCACTGTACTATACAAACTAATAGTAATTATTAGTTATGTACGGATATAAAAATCGAGCCACAGGAAGGTGAGAGCCAATTACGGCATTTAATTACTTTAATTTTAAATAAAATGAATAAGTTTGGTGCAGGTGGAGGCTTTATGACAGTGTGAACTACAATCGAAAAGCACAAAAGAGCAAAAATGATGCAGTGATGTCAACATTAACAGGATGCAAAAACTTGAAATTCAATGTTTCATCAGTTCGACGTGTTGGCCTGGAAAATATGAAAAGCGTCACATTAACTGTGTATGAACAGTCCAAATACGACGGATTTGAAGTAGTGACGAATGTGAGCCTAAGGACACTTGCTACACAATTTAAAGGTGGGAAATCGTTTACCATTACGGGAAAGAGTAAGTGGACAGTTTTCAGTTTGAATGACTTCCAGGGTGAAAGTAAATGCATTGAGGGTTCCGTTTCCAGTTTGCCCGTGGAAATGCCTCAAGTTTCTTTCGTAATTAATTCTGTAAAACGCGGTTGTTAGAAGTAAGTCTACGGAGGGTTTGGAAATATTGGAAATTAGAACTTTGTATGTCTGTAAAAAATTAAAGTATAAATTATAATGTTACAGTCTTGAATTTTAGTCCCATTCGAAATATTGTAATTACCTACATAAGAAGTTCAAACATTACTACTTTTACAATTGTACGAAAAAAACTAATTTTATTATCTTGTCCTTTTTTAAAAACTTCAAATTTTAAATTTAAATTTTAGTTCATCAGTTATTTATGTAATGCACTTTTTTATAGGTTACAACTGTCTGTATTACAAATAACGCATGCTTTAGCGACTAATAAATTATTCTGATTGTTATTGTTAATAGTAATAAAATTTTATCAGCGGTTTCTTTATTGTTGTTCCGTGTAATTTTGAATTCATGGTCATTTCATTCCGTCGTCCATATCCAAGTATGTTGTATTGGAAATATAATCAGTGTAAAAGATCCGAATAAAAGGATTTCAATATTTGCCCATCCCAAGATTCCCAATCAACATCTTCTCCGTTGATTACTGCAGAGCATTGCAAACAATGAAATAATTACAATAGAAACATAAATGCATATAATTAATGGACAAAAGTATACAGAGTTTTCATGCAAAATCGGCTAGTTCTTAGTTCGGCTAGTTCGGATAGCTTAGGCAGGCTATTTTTAGGCTCCGGCCAAATTGTATTTATTACTTTAATTTTGGTTGTGTGACCGTTCGTACCCTAGCAATTCGTACCCTAGCTATACGTATCCTGGCCCTTGATGCCTAAGCAAAAAATTTCTACTCAATACAAGGTGAGTCAATTTGGAGATTTTGAATTTATTTTTTGGAACGCTGGACGGGACTCGAGATTGTTACTTTTATGCCATAGCTATCATTATTGTGTAAAATTCCAAAATAATAAACATATTCACTGTCCTTCTTATTCAAGTGTAAAACCTTTAAGTTGTAAAAAACAAAAATATTATCCAATTTTTACAAAATTACAGCTTTTAGCATGCAAGAAAAGCTGTCCTTCTTTGCAATTAATATTTCCAGCTTACGCATTCTTCAAAGTCGTTTTTCATTTTTGATCGACATTGTAAGCCACAATTTACAACTAATTGATTATTTCCGAACAGTTAAATAAAACAGGTAGTGAATATGTTTATTATTTTGGAATTATTACACAAAAATGGTAGCTATGGCATAAAAGTAACAATCTCGGGTCCCGTCCAGCGTTCCAAAAAATAACTTCAAAATCTCCAAATCGACTCACCTTGTATTGAGTACAACTTTTTTGCTTAGACACCATGCCCTGGCCATTCGTTTCCCAACGCGACGTTTTTATGTTAATTCAAAAAAACACCGTCGTTTTCGTGTAACTTTAAAAAAAACACCGTCGTTTTATTGTAAATTAAAAAAAGCACTTCGTTTTTATGAAAATTAAAAAACACGTCGTGTTTATATAAATTTCAAAAAAACCCGTCGTTTTTATGTAAATTAAAAAAACACGTCGTTTTTATGTAAGCTAAAAAAACACGTCGTGTTTATGCAAATTTAAAAGAAACGCCGGTGTTTTCGTGTTAGTTAAAAAATCTGCTTCGTTTTGGTGTAAAATTTAAAAAAAACGCCGGTGTTTTCGTGTTAGTTAAAACATCTGCTTCGTTTTGGTGTAAAATGTAAAAAAAAACGAATCCTTTTATGTAAATTCAAAAAATCTAACATCTTAAAAAACCGCGTCGTTTTTATGTGAATTCAAAAAAAAGATTCGGCTTTGCGTAAATTCTAAAAAACTGTGCCGTTTTTAGATTCTGAAAGAAGACCGTGTATTTTTAAAAAAATTTTGCGTAGGCCTACGCCTAGCTACGCTACTGAGCTAGGTCCAATTTTGAAAGACATAGTTTAAATCAATCGACTGCTTTTTCTTTCCACTATAAAATTGCACTTGTGGACTTTGCTTTGATCAGAAAGCTTTTTCATCTGACTATGAGTTACATAGTCAGCTTGTCAGTAATCAGACTGACTTGAATGAAAAACCTTGAATAGCAAAGATATAGCATATAGCAATTAAATTAATTGGTGTTCACATGCTCTTACTTGTTTGTTTAAAATGATCATGGCTCGGATCTTCTAGTACCCAGTCCGTGGGTGCAGCAGCAGATCTCTAAGACCAAAGGAGTGCAATTATGTTCGTGTCAATTCTGCACAAAAGCAAATAAATAAGTTACCATACAGTGCTTATACATAGTTGTCTAATTGTTACTGACATTCAGCAGTGCGATCAAGCTCATCACCATCACCATGACAGAAGAAAAATTCATTTCCTTATTTGAGTGAAGCTGATTCACAAAGTAATAACATGCAAATCTGAATCCTGAACTAAATTTCTCTACGGCTTGATCAAAACTTTACTGAGCTAAATCTACAAAATTATAGAATAATTATTCGTCTTACAGGAGTGTGCAGTGCGCACTCAATGCTGTTTAAATTCAATTAATAATTGTTCATTAATAAGCTTTTAAGGATGACTAGTACCAGTAGCGTATCCAGGGGTTTGCAAGGTAGGCAATTTCCTTATTTGAGTGAAGCTGATTCACAAAGTAATAACATGCAAATCTGAATCCTGAACTAAATTTCTCTACGGCTTGATAAAAACTTTACTATAAAAACTTACTTAGTTACTTTAAAAACTTTTGAGCTAAATCTACAAAATTATAGAATAATTATTCGTCTTACAGGAGTGTGCAGTACGCACTCAATGCTGTTTAAATTCAATTAATAATTGTTCATTAATAAGCTTTTAAGGATGACTAGTACCAGTAGCGTATCCAGGGGTTTGCAAGGTAGGCAACTGCCTAACGATGAAATTCGAGAAAAATTAAAATATATTATTTATAGAAAATGTATGTGGAAACATCGTAGCATCAATTTCATTTTATAATTTGATTTTTGAGAAAGAGTAAAAAATGGAGACTTTTTGAAAAAGCGTAGAAAAATAAAAATGGAAACTTAGAAAAAGTATAAACAATGCAGTCTTTTTGGAAAAAACCTCAAAATGCAAATTCGGAGGTTTTAGAAAAACGTAAACAGTAAAAATTCGAAATTTTTAAAAAGTGTAGAAAATAAATATTTGGACTCTTTGAAAAGTGTAATAAAAAAAATTGAATTCCTATAAAAGTGTAGAACATAAAAATTCGGAATTTTGGAAAGCGTTAAAAAATTCGCAGTTTTTGGAAAAGTGTAAAAAAAATGTAGCTACTTTGAAAAAGCTTAAAAAGTAAAAATTCAGACATCTTGGAAAAGTGTAAATAAAATTCAGGGTTTTTGGGAAAGTGTAAGCAGTAAAAATTCTGACTTTTGGAAAAGTTTAAAAAATAAAATTTACACTTTTTGAAAAAGTGTTGAAAAGTAGTTG
>JAAXYX010002521.1:0-17200 GCA_036851915.1 Ptenothrix huangshanensis
TGATACGGTGACACACATGATTGATCGAATTCCATGTGCCCATTTTCCGATTTCGACTCATCAAAAACATGTAAGGAATCCGTTAGCCCCCAAGGATCACAAGACAAGGAAGCAAGGAAACAAATTAAAATCACAGTATTGCACCCCTCTGGCCTCTTGCCCTGGCTTACTAAGGCAAGGCAAAGTTGAAAAATCAAAGAAAAAAACAACAATAACAATAACAAGGATAAACATGAAATTCATCAAAAAATTATTATTTTTTTAATGGGGAGGCAGAGGAAGTGTACTGAAATTGATTTCATTCTCCAAAAAACGTAGTGCTGATAAACAATCACATCATAATAGGAAGGAGAAAGCAACATGTCAAACAAAAGGTAGCGGGAGAATGGGAAAATCAATAAGTGCTTTGTTGTCATAGTGTGTCGGTCTAAACGGAATAGGTATATGTATGAGTTTGATGTATATATACGTAACTTTCCTACTGCTTCCTCACTTAGTAAAAAAATCGAATAAAAACATTTACACCAAGTTATCACATTTTTAAACCTATTGTCAATTCAATATAGAAATTTAATTACTGCGGAGAAAGACAAAGAGAGAGTAATTTTCGTCAATCTAGGTATATGAGTCTCAGGGGCGTTAGTGGGACCGTGTAATCGATTTCGGGACCGTTAAAAAGATTTTTTCATATTTAGACTTTTTGATTTTTTTTAATTTATTTTCGAAAAAGTAGCATTTTTCGCATTGAAACATTTTCGAAAAGGTCTAATTTTTCCACAACACTAAAAATGTTTTCCAAAAGACGCTTTTTGAAAAGGTTTAATTTTTCTAATTAACATTTTTTGCAAAGGTCTAATTGTTCCAATTAACATTTTTTAAAAAGGTCTAATTTTCCCAATTGACATTTTTTGAAAAGGTTTAATTTTTTCAATTAACTTTTTTTTGAAAGTCTAATTGTTTCAATTAACTTTTTTGAAAATCAAATTTTTCCAATTAACATTTTTTGAAAATCAAATTATTGACATTTTTTGAAAATCAAATTATTAACATTTTTTGAAAGGGTCTAATCTTATAATAAGAACACTTTTTTAAAAAAGGTCCAACTTTTCCACTAAGCACTTTTTGAAGTGTTTTTTTGAAGATATCATTTTTGAAGGGGTACAATTTTTTAAATAACACTTTAAAAAGTTCTAAATTTTCCAATTAGCCGTTTTTAGATGCAATTATTACAATTAACACATTTTAAAGATTTTTTTAAGTTCAATTTTCTGTAAAAGTGCGAAATTTCTAATTAGCGCTTTTTAAAACTATCCACTTTTCGAATCAACACGTTTGGAAAATAGTAATTTTACGAACATTTCGAAGTGCCCAAACAACAACCCCAAGTACGCCTCTGATGAGTGAAGCATGACTAGGCTATACTTAGCTTTCTCCTCTTTCGCTCCTTTCCTTTTTATTGAATTTTGTTTCGCAATTTGTCTCGAAAATGTCCCCAGCCTTTTCCAGCTTGATAGTTGTATAGCTGTTAAAGAAATGTGAAAGCGGGGGAAGCGCAGCGGGGAAATTGTTTCCCAGAAAGAAGCAAAGGAGACGAAATAAGACGAAACAATGCAGGCAGTGTAATGTCATGCAAATCGATGACAAGGCTGTAAAAAGCAAAGTGTCACGTGCACTGCAATACAATACAATGCAAGGAAAAGACAAAGGGAAAGTGAGACGGATATCATGTACAGTTTACTCTTTATTTATTGACTCGACTCGATATGATTAAACAGTCATTTCCGCAATACTATCTCCTATCTTTCTTATGGGTACATTGTAGAGCACATAGTAAAAGAAAAACTTTCACCATACCAACTCGCACCCGCATTTGCAATTAACTTTCAAAATACAAAACTTGAGAGTAGCACATAGATATAGGGAGAAAGCAAGGAGAAAAAATGGTTGATTAAAAGGTGGAGAAAGTGGTACTATTTATTACAGTGAGAATGTGTCGTGTCATGATCAGGAAACTTTGGCCAAGTTATCCGCTTATTACAGTAACACTATGCATTACTCTATACCCATACCAACACGTTATGAAATCCTTGGTGTACTTTCTTTTTCTTCTAATAAGTCATAGTTTGGGAGTTTGGGACAGGGAAAGAAGAAACAGGCTGAGCCAGCTCGACACGGACAACTACAAAGCAAAGACAAAGACCAGAGCCAGGACCAAGACCAAGACCAGGACAAGGACGACGTCCTTTACACAGGAAGGATTTATCCGGCAGAGAAAGTAAAGAAAAATAGAACCAGTGTATATAAGTTTTATAGTAATGTGATCACATTTAATGGAAGGCCGGGAAAGTGTATACATGCCGATGATTGGATAAAAGAGGAAAATAGTGAGAGGAGACGAGAGTGAGAGTGAGAGTGAGTACAAAGTTTATTTGATAGGAACAAATGCGTCTTTCTGGTGGAAATGGGATGTCGTTAGGATGGGAATTTTTTTCTCCTCCTCGTGTCTAATACTAGTGATGATTGTTGATGAGGAGGAAGGGAAGCATGGCTTGAATTCAGACCAAGACCTGGACTCACGATCAGCCGGGAGAGAATAAAGATATCTCTCGCTTTCTCTTTCACTACAGTTTAGTCACTCGGAGCGTGTGTGGGAAAGGTAAGCTCATAAGGAAGAGACACAGTCATCGCCATCACCGTCACTATCGTCTCATACTTCGTGGCCGTGCCTTGACTGGACTTTGTGGGTGAAAAGGGTGAGTATGGACTACACAGTGGAGGTATTAAAACATTTTCCCTACAACTTGCAGGGAAAATGCCAAGGCTCTTGCTCCTGTGATATTCTCGCAGAGCTCACCGTGTGTGCTCATACTGACAGAGACAAGAGGAAGCTGAAAGTAGCCTCAGCATAAGGAGTTCCGCAGGGATACACATATAAACGTCGAATGGAGAAAGTACGAGAGAAAGTCGAGTGAGGATGGAAGGGACTTGGAGCGTATCGAAAGTCGTAGATGAAAATATAGAATGTGTTGGCTATAAAAGCAAGTGTTTTTCAGTCCTAGGATGTTTACACACCAACATCTGATGAAAAGAGACCGTCAAAATAGAAAAGAGCAATCATCCGTAACTAGCAAGGGTCTGCACATATATCCTTTCCCTCCGCTTCTCTGGCTTGGCTTGGTTGTCTCATCCTTTGAACTCTCTAGCTGTACAATTCAGAGTCAGAGATGGCAAGTGATCGGGTGGCTTCGTGGTGGCAAACTTGGAGAGAAAGTTACAATGTATATATTATGAGCAATCTGATAGTGATAGTAATAGCAATAGCTGTGGATGGGTAAAGATTCCATTGCCATGGGTGTAACTGCTTGAGAAAATTCTTCCACTATACACATAGATATATCAAGCCACTTCCTCTCTTCTACTTTCGCTTTGGTTTTCCCTTTACTTTCACTTCTTTCCGTACCTTCATATACATACATAGTAAGCCTGGATTCCTACAGTGTGGAGGGCAAATGTTGAGCTGAGAGAGAGAGAGATAGAGAGTCGGTGTAAATAAAAGTGGGGAAAGTGACAGTAGGGAGTTGAAGACCACTACCGGACGAAATTATAGTCAGCATGTAGAACATCCGACTTCCGTCTTCCTCTCATACTCATATTAATCCCTTTCACTCCGCACAATCATCTCTTATCAGCGGCATCAAGTGCCATATAAGTCCGACACATATAGTCCTCGCGGGACGTAGGAACACAATGCTTTCTCTATTGACTCAGGCAAAATTATCCCTGTGGAAATCCAAAGACCCTTGAGTGTATCAAGTTAGAGTCAACTCAACAAATTGATAATACAGTGCAAATAAAAAAATCTATTTAATAATAGCTTTATTGACAGTTTCATAGATTACGGTATTATATTTGTATGTAGTGTGCTTTCCCTTTCCCTCTTTCTCTCCCTCTCTCTCGTTCTCTCTCTCTCTCTGTCTGAGTGAACTGAGGCAAGGGAATTGATTGGAAGACTATAGGTTAGACTAGGATGGTAGATGGTCGGATCGCCTGGCCGGAGATGGATGAAAAGCGATACACATTTTCCCAAGCATCTCAATTTTATTTGCGCTCATCCTCTAACGGATTTCCCAAATATTTCTTATTCATTTCATCTGCAACATTTCTATTTCCCTCCCGACGACTTGGACTTGTACTTTCTCCTTGGAGAAAAAAACGAGTGGTCTTTTGGCTTGCTGGCTGCTATATGCTGGTTGTGGAATTGAATGGAATGGAATGGAAGCGAATGGAAGGGAAGAGAAGGGAATGGAATGGAAGGACGAATGGCATGGAAGGGAATGATGCTCGCATTTAAGAGATATTATATCAACCATCCTTATCATCAGCAATGCGATTGCAAATTGAAACATTTCTCAGAATCCACCATAGATATTTGTATAATCTTGTATAATATAATAAATTAAGCAGGGAGCAATCTCCTACGGCCGACAGTCGACAGCCTCCAGTAATGCAGAATAGAAATAGCGCAATATACAATATACACATTGGGATTGGATAGGGAAACAAATGTGAAACTTTAAGTAAGTTCCCAAATCAGATTTCATAAATTTAATCTTGCTTCTTTAGCATAACTCATCAAAATCTAATGATATTATTCCGAATGGTCAGACGCTATAGATACACATACACAGGGGGGATATAATATCCATACCGCAGCATCCCACAGATAAGGACCCACGCCACGCTAGCTTTCCTCCCACAATCTCCCATCCCATCTTTCCTCTATGACTGTCTACTTGCGAAGGTCTTGGGTCTAATGTCTACTGTCTACTCTCGACGTGTCCATATTTCTACCACACTACACTACAACTACACCATGCGAAATTCCAAAGCATATCATGGCACAACTCTCTTGTATCGATTTAAAATACTCGTCTAGGTATATACATACGACCTTCTCTGGTCATGGGATTTTGACTGAAACTCCGTCTCCTGGTAAGTAATCCTGACTGCAAGTATGTACCTACCTATGAAAGTATAGCTATGTATATCCCTATATCTACTTAGGAATGAAAAAACATTGTGACAGTTGTAAAGCTGGGATTGGAGGAATATATCAATCGAGATAAAAACCATGGACCTACATTCTTGACATTATAAGATAGAATATTTATAGAGGTAGACAAATCATTAATCAAAAAATAAATAAAATCCAGATTTGCTCAATGATCTAGTGGGTTGCGAGCAACTGTTTTATAAGCCCATTCTTCTTGCCATCTAATTTATCAACAGACGTTGGGTCATTAAATGTTCCCAAAAGTAATTTATATGTCTGGTTTATATTCATTTCCAAAGTCCTGTCGAGTATGTGTGTGTACACTTGAGGTACAGTGCAATCAGACACTAACCGTTTCTCAACCGTTCACTTTTTAAAAGCTTTCAAAGTGCTTCACTTTCACTTTTCCTCTCCACCACCTTACCTTCCATCAATTTCCCGAGGAATTTCCCAAGGAGAAGCATTCATTGGAGAAAGCCCTTGCTTTAAATTCTATAAATAATCGTGCGATAAAAGAAAACCTGGTTTGAAATTCAGGTTCTTTTAAAAAACGAATGGGGTGAATGTATGTATGTATACTAGTGTAAAAGAGAAAAGGGAAAGGCAAGCAACAGCTTCAAATTGAAATTTGGAAATAAGAGGAAGAAATAAAGGGAGAGGCTCATGAAATGACGGTGACTATGAAGATGACTATGACGATGTGGATGAGATGAGGATGATTATCCTTGACTGAGCTGAGACTCCGATCCGATGTAAGGAAATGGCTTAGAAGCCATAGAATTTTGATTACTCCGTTCCTACCCTCGCACTCTGACTCAGGCATTGCCCATCGCCCATTATACCGACA
Organism: Ptenothrix huangshanensis; assembly: GCA_036851915.1. Taxonomy (NCBI): domain Eukaryota; kingdom Metazoa; phylum Arthropoda; class Collembola; order Symphypleona; family Dicyrtomidae; genus Ptenothrix; species Ptenothrix huangshanensis. The sequence goes on from JAAXYX010002521.1 coordinate 5,901, forward strand.
GAGGTTACAATCATATAAGGTGATAGTGATTGTTTGCTCTCTCTCCCTCTCTCTCTATTGCTATTTCTATTGTAATTGCTGCTGCCATGTCTAAAGGCGGAATTTCATGAATGTACAATAATTTTCAACTTTTTTGGTCCGTTGCCATAATATTTTGTTCCGACTTGCCGGCTTTCCACTTTGGACACGCCACTGCCATTTTGTAAATAAAATAAATTTTGAAATATTATACAAAATCCTATGCATCCACATCACGTCTAAACATGAGCGTGAATCCTTCTACAGCTTCCGTCTCTATGTATCCCACTTTCTCCTATATATATATCTATAGGTATATTGCTAGGTCATTGAATTACAAGTTGAAGCTGGGATAAGGATTATGGATGCCAAGACTCAGTGAATGTGAGAGAAATCAATAGAACCGGATTTGTGTATGGTATCTAGATAGTTATATCTGTAGATATAGACGACAACAAAGACTTTCCCCCTTTTCTCTCTCCCATCCTTTTTTCCTCTTCTTCCTTACACATGCTTAGCCAACTAAAACTTAAAGCCCGTCAAGAAACAAAACTGTACAGCTAATTGTGATTTATTGCCTCAGCTGTTATGTGCACCGTTACCTTCCTTATCCATCCCCTTACTTTACTTTCTTTTACTTTCTCCCCATCTTTAACTTTCCACCAAATTAGGTTATAGGCATTGGTGGATTTCAAATATTATTTTTAACAGACTATATGCCTTGAGTAAACAAGAGTAAGGTAAGAGGGCAGGCAGGGTGGGGCGTCAATGTACAAAAGTCTCATATCATCAACAAAGGCAAGGAAAACCAACAAGAAAAGAAAAAGTATAAGACCAGAGGAGAGAAAATAAAAGTAAGACGTCTGTATTGTAGAAGCCAGCCAAGTCTATCAAGACAGCTTTGATGGTGATGAGGAAGACGAAGAAGAAGAGAGAAGGAGGAAAAGAGATGGCTTTCACTTGCAGCTACAGTTTAACCAAAGGTTCGTGGTCTTAGTCTTGGTCCTGGTGCTGGGGAAGGAGGTACATATTACATATCTGACTCAGCGTGTACCAAATCTACTTGTACTGATGAAGGGGAAGGGAAGAGGAGAAAGTGGAATAAGTAGACTGTAAGAACGAAGGATCTTAGATGAGGATGAAATTGAAAGATGGATTTGTTCTTATCTGAGGCCGTCAGGAGGACATGAGAGGACATGAGGACAGAAGAACAAAGGAGGAGGACAGCGAGGGGAATGAAGAGAAAGAGAGAGAGAAGGGGAACAAATAGTAACATCCACATGAGTTGGTTGTAGCATGTAGTTGGTGTATGCACAAGCATAGAGATTTAGAGTCGTAAAATGTAAATGAAATTGCTCCATTTAAATATTTAACTCATCAGTTCAACTTGTAGTTGTCCTAGAGAGGGAAAGTAGTGGAGAAAGTGCATTGACGAGAGTGGATTGGAGAGAGAGAGGGCCATGCCTTCCATGGATAAGGCGGTGGTGGTGATGGTAGGAATGGGAAGGGTGAGTGAGTAGAACATGGGGGAAAGTACCAACTACCTACATGGGAGGCGTATTAGATGAACTAGAGAAAGAGAAAGTGTAGCAATGTATGTAGCGACAGAAATGATGTGACATTTCTAGTAAATATTTACTTTTCAATGAATTGTAATTGATTCAATTAAGTAATTAGAATGGTTGTAGTCTGAATAAATTGAATACATTTCCTAATTCCTAAGATGCTAACAACATATTAAGGATGCGGAGAAAGTATCTCGTATGATCCAGCCAACTTTCATTTAAGCTCTTCCCCTCTCGCTCTCTTTCTCTCTCACTTTCACTCAGCTCAACTCTCTTCTCTCTCTCTCTCTCGACTGTAACTTGAGCTCCGTTGCCTTGCCATTATCATCTGTACACATAATTTGGAAGACGAGCCTTCTCTGTACCTATGCTTTCTTCAGTACAAAGTACATACCTAGGTATACACTGTCCATGAAACTAGTAGGTGGAAGAGTGAATGGTGACTGGTGTGCATTGAGTAGTGCAGTCCTGCTATCCATTTCAACTCCCTCCTCACATGTGCCACGTATAAGTCGATTGTATAAATACCTTCATGTATATCTTTAAACTCGCTAGGCTCTTTGTATTTCGTGCTCACGGTGCTCGTTCTGGTTCTGGTCCTGGTCCTGCTTTAGATTCTCATTCTAGTTTCTTAGCTGAGCAATGATAATAGGCATGGTGGAGTCGCCGAGTGAAAGTCGAAAAACGGAGTGACAGGAAAGAAATGAAAGTGAAAGAAGCTGTGTGTACATCATGGAACGTTGTCAAGTCGGTGGATCTATAACCTTTCGAGTAATCTTTCATTCTATACCTACAAGTAAGGTAGTCGTAGTAGCTTCGTGTGTGTGTTTCTCCGACATCCTCCCTAAAACTTGTTCAAAAGTTTCTTCTTTGATTCCTGTACTTTGAAACGTTTGCCTATAGATAGAAAGGTATAGACAGGCTAGGACAGGACGACCCTCTTGTGGGTTTGTCTTCGTCTATCTCCATCTCTAAATGTAGGTACATAGTATGGACCTGGTCTAGTGTGGTGTGGTCCTCATTACAAACGATTCGATGGTCCTTTCAAATCCCAGGATCTATGGAAAATATGGTGAGTTTGTATGGTATGGTGTACATAGATGTACTAATAATAGGTAGGTTTGGATTCTATAATCTGCGTAGGTAGGTAGTTCTCGTACAGTGTGACAGCACAATAAGGGAAATAGAAAAAGAGAATGCACGTAGGTACATAATCAATCGAGAGTGCAGATAACCAACGCTGTCTTGTCTCTTCTCCTCTCTCTTCCGTTCTATTCTATCCTCTTCTCTTCTCTTGTGTTGATGTTGTGATGTAATGTAATGTAATGCAATGTGTTGTGTTCTCTTCTCTTCACTGTGATGAGATGGGATGGGATGGGATGTGAAGCGAAGTGCAGTCCCCGTAGAGGCCCATAGCACTTGCTCACCTTATCTATAGGTCTATGTAGGTACATACCTATGTATTTTTCCAACTGGAGGAATGGGAATGCAATGCAATACAAATGTTGGAGTCCTAGTTCGACTCGACTAGCCTTAGTTGTATTTTCTATTCTTTATAAGGGATAAGAGTGAGAAGCGTACGTCTTTAGAATTTTCTGGACGATCTGTAAAGAAAATGGTAGCTGTCAGGATGTCAGGAGCGAGCAGCGTGCAAGAAATACTTGAGAATATAGGCAATTTAACAACAACTTTTAGTCGGCAAATCAGCTTGTGTGAAAGTTGACAAGTGTGAACTCGACCATTCGTGTCTCCCTTGTCCTTGTCTTCATCCTTACCCTTTCTCTCCATCGTCCACCCTCCCTAAAGATATAGCTACAAAGGTATATATACCTATGTATCTAGTCTCCTTCCCCTCATGCTAGGTACTCCGATCTGAATCGGAGAAACCGTAAATTTTAATTTGTCATCCATATAGTGGAGGAAAGTATACTAGAGCTTGAGTTTGAAATTTCCCATTCCACACTGCCGTATAATTACCACTAGTTTAGACTAGAGCTTGAAGCATTAATTATAAAAGACCGGGAGCAAAGTTGTACCGTAACAAGAATCTAAGCTCAAGTCGTTCCGCTCTTTTTTAAATCCCACCATACCATACTTGGAGGGGCAATTAGCCTTTGATTTTACTAGGAAATAACGGTCCAACTTTCTCCGTCTTTTACCACATAGTTTAAATACTATTGTAGACAGTAGACACCTTGGTACGTACATGGGTTCAATAATTCTATGGGAGTGTGGATCCATTAACTGGTACATCTCCAGATTGAAGTCACAAGTTGAATCCTTCGAGTTTGACTCATCACCTTCTTCATGCTAGGATTTATATTTGGAAATGGGAATAGGGTGGGAGGACATTGATGTTCATGTTCATGTTGATTTTGATGTTGATGTCTCGTGTTATACGTATGTACATCGGCATTCTTTCATCCTTGTACAGGAAGGTTGAGGAAAAATGGGAGGGAGAAGTAAAAAATAGGCGGCAATGTAAGATTCACGAGACAGACTTGGAATGGAAGCGAGTGCTATACTATAGTATGGTGGAGCTTTAAGGATAAGGGAATTTTAAAGGACGCGGAAGTAACAAAGTTGTGTCGTCAAAGAGTTTGTTAGGAGTGAAAGTAGATAGCTTGATAGCCTTGCCTTGACTTTCCTTCAATTGGCTTGGCTTGGCTTCGTTTGGCTTCCTTGGTTTCTTACTTCCTTATCGAAGGAAGAAGGAAGAAATCCACCCCAAGAAAGTTTGTGCCAAGGACACGAAATAAATTCCCTTCTCTCGTGGCCTCTCATGGGTGGTTTTAAAAGGAAAAATGACAATTGCTCCGGCTTGAAAATATGGCGGCGTAAATTAACTTAATACAGACTAACGGTCCTGGTGTATGGGAAACTAGGACATTTTCAGCTCCCCGTACAATTCAAAGTACGTACACTGTAAAAACTCAATGTATCTCGAGGCCAAAAATGTAATCTTAGATTGCATACATTAGTGTGAAAAAGTAGAGTCTGCAGGGGTCCTTATAAGGCCTAGGCCTACGGATGATTTTTAAAATTTACAATATTTAATATGCAGTTTTTTTACACAAAAACAAAAGCACATTTTTGAAATTTACACAAAAACAGAAGCCGTTTTTTGAAGTTTACGCAAAAACAGGTGCACATTTTTGAAATTTAAACAAAATAGATTCAGTTTTTTGAAATTTACGCAAAACAGATGCATTTTTTTTAAATTTACACAACAACAGATTTTTAGACACTACATAAGGTTAAGGCTATTCAGCAGGTCTACACAAACATCCTTCCTGCCAACGCTACATCAATGACTTGGACGGGCCTAAAGTCCACCTGCAACGCATCTACGCAACATCTATTATGTAAGTATATCACACTCAGAAATGCCTTTTCCGCTTTGCACATCCATAACTTTTTGGTTTTTACAGTGTAAACGCAAGTACTTGCCAATACCAGCGCCGGTGCCAGACCAGGCCAGACCAGGGCCAATGCCACGACCAAGCGGCCGTTGCCATTGCTTCTTCAACTTCCATTGCAATACAATAGAATGGAATGCAAACCAAGGGAATGCTTTTCGGGTACAGGGAGAAAACGCCTTCATCTTTTGGTAATAAGCTTGAAGCGACAGCGGCGTCGGAACGATAATGTCACGTATGATTACCACATGTGTTACTACTGTTATTACTGTGAGCAACTATTTTTACGATTACAATCTCATTTATATATATTATTATCTTATTATTACACGCCACAGTCTCACACTGCATCGTATCGCATCGCGCAATTGTCTACTCCAAAAAGAGAGAAAGTGAGGGAAAGCGAGAGAGGGAGAGGGAGGGAAAGCACTGGAGAAAAGCTCTTACATGATACAGGTAATTATACTGTCATTCAACTGCATTAGGTCCATTATAGTTTTACTATGTCCATCAGCATGACATCAAGTCAAGCCGGTTGCTAGCGGCTGGTTTTATGGAATGGATCAGCTGTAGCTCCAACCAAGGCTCTCTCTGTCTCCACTACATTTCAATGGTCTTGGTTATGACATTGTCAATCCCATCTACTTACTCTTTCCATTAGTAGACTACTTACATTTTATATTTATATTTTATCATCTTCCCTTTTTTACTATTTATCACACTTTCTCGCACACTGTCACTGCACTCTGCTTTCTCTTTGTCCATGACTTGACTTGACTTGACTTGATGCTATGACCGTTCCAGGAAGCCACCGACACCGACCATCCCAAACTTGTATGTGTACGTGTACATATCCTTGCCTTTCGGATGGGAAGTGAAAGTTTGAAAATAATTTGATCCTCACTCCCTGCATTGTTTATAATTTCGCCTTTGCTTTCTCTCTCGTTGTCACTTTTACTTTCACTTTTGCTTTTGCATTTACTCCTAAAACTGGGAAATAAATATTTGACAATTACACGCGTAAGGAAGGACCATTGCATTGAATTGAGCTTTTTAATATATCTGTAGTACTGCGGCAAAATCAAGTATTCCATTTGGACTACCGGCGACGATGACACCACGCGCCGTCTCCCTGTCTTTTTTTCCTTGTCACATTTCCCTCTCTCTTGCTTTCTCTCTCCCTCTCTCTCTCTCTTTTTCTCCCTCTCTAGCTTTCTCCTTTTTCTCTCTCTGTCTGGTTGTGACAAGCAAGGAAATAAATAAATAAGTGCCAAGCCATGCCAAACCAAAGCAAGCCAAGCAAAGCAAAAGGAAAACCAGAGCAGAAGAGAGCAGAACAGAGCAAAGGATACCATACCAGGCCAAGCAACTTTTGAATTGGATCGCTCATAAATACAAACTCATAAAGTAATTAAAAGTTTCTATGGCCATGGTTTTTCCATGAATGAATGAAAATGGAAATAGAATAGAAATTAGAAGTATTGCCATTGCCATTTCTATTTCTATTTCTATTGCCATCAAGTGGAGTGAAGTATTGGAATTGTGAGTTGTGAGACGAGAGCGAGTGAAAGGAGAGAGGGTAGATGGTGAATGGAGGATGAGTTAGAGTTGGACAGAATATGTATGGAGAGAGGAGAGAGACAAAAAGGGGAGAAAAAACAATAACAAGGCAACGACAGGAATATAAAAATGACAGGAGCGATAAGTTAAAATAATTAGAGCGTGGAACATTTCTTTCATCGCCATTGTACTGCATAACACCTCCTCTCGTCCTCTGTCCCAACCAGACCAAACCATACCATGCCAGGCCAGGCCAAACCAGCTCAGGCTGGAGTCATGTACGTTGAAATGAGAATCAGTGCTGAAAAGTATCTCTAGAATGTACAAGTAGATGATGATGCTTTGTAATTGTAGCTGGTCCTGGTTCTGGTCCTGGCCCGGCTTGGTCCCGGTTCTGAATGTCGTTGTCGCCAAAATCAATTGTTGGACATGTGCCAAGGGAAAGTTAAAGCGAGACGAATACGTATATGTACATTTGACTTTATAGATATACCGGCTCCTGATATGAATTTATATCTCGCGAGCCATAACAAGTGACACAAACTACTCATGCTTGGGTCAATATATTTAAGTTTTTCACATCATTTTATCTTTATTTTATAGTATTGCTATTGAGGGTGAGAGGCCTAAAAGAGGCTGTGATACGGCCTGGCAACGATACCATACGATACGGTGGGATACGGGATGTCATGGGATGGCATAAGGTTCACAAGGGTCTTTTCTTCCTCTCACTCTCACTCTCTCAGTCACAAAGAAAAGAGACTGACAGGGGAAAGGGAAGGAGGAAGGGAGACGAGAGAAAGGGAAGGAAAGGGAAAGGGAAGAGAAAGAAAAAGAGCAAGGTGTGCTTGAAAATAAGGAAAGGAGGATTATATTTTGGAAAAGTAAATCGAAATCGACTTGTTATTAAACATGGTAGTTGAGCCAAAACCGAATCGTTTTCTTATTTCACTCTGAAGAACACTCCTTGTTTTTACCCAGGGAATTTTCACTTCACGTGTACTCGTTTTACCACAAAGTCTGGCAGCGGATGAGCACAGCATACTAATGTCAGACCAAAGCTAATGCCAGAAAGCTAAGGTGGGTTCATTCCCCATAATATCCACTTTCTATACCAACCGACATGATCGCAATTCCAATTGCCACGTCATAATCCATAGATAGTTGAACAGTATTTCTCTATTTCCACCTCCACAGCCAGCACTTACCATCTACACATCTACCATTTCCATCAAAACACATGAATTTCACATACGTACTTTTTCTTTTACTTTCTTTCTCTCGTCTCTCTCTCTCTTGTTCTCTTACTTTCTCTTACTTTCTCTCTGTCTCACAGCTCATATATGGCTTTTGAAGGTGACTATGATTGACTATCCAGAAGCCAAGTCTCTGATCGAAGACCCATGTACCTTGGTCGAGGTAGGTACACTGTAAAAACAATCGAAACTTGAAAAGGGGATAAATGCATTATGAGCATAAATGCATTATAAACCTAGTCGTATTTCCAATTAGTGTAGTTATGCTTGTAGTTATAATGCATAGGATCTTATATGCATAACAAACGTAGTCAAAAGGCATCTCGGACTGTGAGATACAGTTTTTTTAAAACGTTCAATTTTTTTTGATTGTTTATAGCTTTTAGTTATTCTATTTTACGTTCTTTGAAAGTGCCGATTTTTGCTATTTTTATGTGTTTTTAAAACGACTATTATCTGTCTTTATGCTTTTTAAAGGTAGAAATTGTTATTTTTTAGGCATTTTTTTGTGTATTTTTCATTTTAAACTTTTTCAGTTTAACTTTTCACTTATCAAAACGCCAATTTTTCTTTTTTTGGGTTTTTGAAAGCGCCCTTTTTTGTTTGTTCAGTTTGTCCAGTTTTCATTTTTACGCTTCTTCAACTTCCTTTTTTACATACGTACATATTATGTAAAAGAAGTAAAAACGCATCAAGGGACAGCAAGATACCGTTTAGACGCACTTTTCATGTTCCAGGTGCACTTTAGATTAACTTGAGCTGCATAACAAATGCAGTTATGTTCCTAATAATTACTAAACTAAATAAGCATAGGTTTTTGGTGTTGGCTTTTCAGATGCTTTTGTTTTTCCAGTGTAGGTAAAGGTATGTGAGCCTGGCCTAGGCTGGTATGGATGGAGCATAGGTATATATGAGTACTTAACATTACAAATATAGTCGTATCATCGTAATGTTAATATTCCCGACTCTACTTTGGAAGCAGGTCAACTGGGAATTTTTGAGTTTGAGTTTTGGAATTTGAGTTTTTTTGAATTGCACTTGTTCAATTCATGTTGGAAAAAATCAAGTTGGTAAAAACTATAAAGTGTTAAAGTAAATATTTATTCAGGTTTTCCATTCCGGTATATACATCTAGAGGCAGGCATTTCTCTGGTGAGGATACTTGTGCTGTCTTTAGTTGGGGTAACATCTTCCGCATTAGCATCCTACCATGATTTGAACCTCCGTCTGTGCTCACACACTCTCTCGCACTCCCTTCGTCTCTCAGCCTCTCCTCTGTTATTCTTTTGAATGGAAAAATTCTGTATTTTTGTGTATCTAGGATGAGACTCAAGTAGCAAGTTTTTATTCAGTACAGGTAACAGCTATGATATCCTCCTGTATTCCTCTCCGTCTTCCATAGCTTCCAACAAGATACATTCCATCAACGCCTGCTTTTCCCCTACATGTAAATACACCGATACCGAGACNCTTTTGAATGGAAAAATTCTGTATTTTTGTGTATCTAGGATGAGACTCAAGTAGCAAGTTTTTATTCAGTACAGGTAACAGCTATGATATCCTCCTGTATTCCTCTCCGTCTTCCACAGCTTCCAACAAGATACATTCCATCAACGCCTGCTTTTCCCCTACATGTAAATACACCGATACCGAGACCGAGACCAAGACCAAGACCGAAGAGAACCGTGTGGAGGAGAAGCGGAATGGATGAGAGTATACATAAGCTCAACAGAATTTACATATCATTTGCTCCCCAGCTCTGTGAGTAGATCTTGCGGACGACTATGGGTTTTCCACTGCCACTTCGACTACGACTACCACTACGACTACGACCAAAACCAAGACTCTGTACTTGGAAATGAAATCTTACGCTAACAGAAATAACATCATTATAAGACGCATTTGAAAAGGCATAAGGAGGGAAAAGGGGAGACATGAAAATGGAAAAGGAATATCAAGAGTTGTCGACGTCGACAGTCAGACTTGAAACTCGTTTCTAATGTCCTTTCGTCCCATTCAGAATTCCCTCGTTTTTTTAATGTGAGTGGGAAAATATAATACTTTTATTTTACATTCAATGGTCTGCAACACTCCAAATGTACCTATGAGCAAACCTCTCTCTACTCCTTTCACCTATCACTGTCTGTCCCTCTATCTTCAATTTTAAGCAGGCACTACCACTACGTGCTCCACTCATAGCCACAGACCTCCTTGCTCTTCCTTTACACTCTTCTCCTACTTTCCATTCCCTTCCCTTCATCCTTACCTACAAACTTGGAAAAAACCTTTTATTTGGAAAACCAAAGCTCTCAGCTCAACATATTTCCAACTCTCTGTCGTTCTCTTACTCTCTCTCTCTCTCTCTCTCTCGGTTGGTGCACAAGACTGGTCGAAAAAACGTGCGTAAAAACACGAGAGGAAGAAGGAGGAAGAAATGTGGAGAAAAAGAAAGCGGGATGAAATCAGGCCAGAAGAATGGAGAGGTGAGGGAGGGGAGAGAAGAGACAGAAGTCGGCATTGTTGAATGAGAATAATTGTATATCTAACGTCTACACTCTACTCNGAAGAAGGAGGAAGAAATGTGGAGAAAAAGAAAGCGGGATGAAATCAGGCCAGAAGAATGGAGAGGTGAGGGAGGGGAGAGAAGAGACAGAAGTCGGCATTGTTGAATGAGAATAATTGTATATCTAACGTCTACACTCTACTCTACTCTACTCTACTCTACTCCACGCCGTGATGGTGATGGTGAACTGACTGAGTTGAGTTTTTACTCCAGTTCTCTGAATACATTCAACGTTACTCTGTTACCTTAAATATCTTCACCTCATCCCTTTCACTCTCTCTCTCTCTATTTCTGCTTTCCCTTTACTTTCACTTGAGTTTACCGCTCACCGGGCGCTCTCTATCTCCACGAATAAAATATCGATCGTCTTTATTTCCCCTTGCCCCTCAATTCTTTCGCCATCTCAGTCATACTCATCCAAAACCAAGACCAAGGTACTTCGTCTTCTTTTTTCTCCTTCAATTACTTCGTCTCCCATTCTACTCTTTACCACAGGATCCCTTTCCACATAACACTCCGTCTTACCTCTAACCCAACTCAAATCTATCTACGGAGCAATCCATCCATCCATCCATCTATCCAAGAAACTAACGAAGCCATCGACATGGTCATGGTCATAGCCATACCGTGTGGATGGTCTGGTCGACATTCTATTCTGTCCGTCATCCACGGCCACTCTCGTGGCTAACTCTCGCTCTCTCCATCACTCCTTACTCTTCTATTATCACTTGAACTATTGAAGTCTTCTCCTCGGTGAAAATAATGAAGAGTCAGAGAGCCAGGGAGAAAGGAAATGTGGAGAAAGACAGGAGAGAGGAAGAGGGAAACTTTACTTTCACGCCCTGTCCTCTCCACTTTTCCCTTCACTGTCTAATCTCTTGGTCAGTCAGATCAACTCTCTATCAAAATCCTCCGGTCT
>JAAXYX010002522.1:0-17196 GCA_036851915.1 Ptenothrix huangshanensis
TGTTTGTATAAATTTTAAAAAACTGCGTCTTTTTCGTGTACATTTAAAAAACGGCGTCTTTTTCGTGTAAATTTCCAAAAAATGCGTCTTTTCATGTTTTGAAAAAACGGGTTTTTTGTGCAAATTTAAAAAAACGCCTTTTTTGTGAATTTAAAAAAGCGACATTTTCTTGTAAAAAACTGCATTTTTTCGTGAATTTCCAAAAATGCGTCTTTTTATGCAAATTTCAAAAAACGGTTGTTTTGTGTAAATTTAAAAAAAACTGCGTCTTTTTTAAGTACATTTAAAAAATCATGAGAACATGTTGAGTTAATTTAGCGATGAGGGAACTGACCATGGGACAAAGTCTGGTGTACGACTGCTATGTATTCGTATTACACTTTATGAAATCGAAATCTGTATCGGTATCAATATCAATACAAACCAAATGGACATAGGTGGATACCGACGCCTATATTGCTATTGTATACTATTGCATAGATAGCGGCATCTCGTATATATCTATAAATTTGATGGCAAATGGCAGGAAAGAAAAGCAAAAAGAAGCAAGACCGCAACTTGTGAAAGAAGAAGACGAACCACGAACAAGAGAAAGGAACACAACAAAACAAACAGAAGGAGCGAAGCTGTAGTCTTGAAAAGGTACTTTGAATTCTGGTCATTTTTACTGCTAAAAGGTTTACACACTTGGCAATGTACTCAAGGAAAAGTTACTCCACAACTCTAGATAGACATAGACTCTAGCCCAAGTCCAAGTTCAAGCCCAAAACGAAGTGGGGGAACTCAAAATCAGAAGTCAGTCTTCGTATCTATCCCATTCTGTCTGCGACTATGGCTATGACTCTCAGTCGGACTCGCTTCATGTGACGGCGACAAGAAATACATAGAAAACAAGGAGAAGTGAGTACATACATACATATAAATATCCCTAGCAAAGGAAAACATGAGAATGCATGTGACGCATATCGAATAAACGTAAGTCCATAACACAATATACAGAGATAGTGTTGTAGAAGGGAAATGAAATTGACACAAATTGAAAGCAACCATCATTAGTAATAGTATCGTAATAGTGTTGTGATATGAGCGGGTGAATCGGGAATATTACCATTGCTATTACCCCAATCCCTAATCCAAATCCAACTCCAAATCCAACTCCAACTCCAACCTAGCATCATCATCATGATCATGATCATCATCATGATCATGAGCATCATGACCATGGCATCGTATCAATAATAGATTAATAAATCAACAGCCAGAAAAACAAAGAAGTAGAAGTTGCTCCGAAAGTACACGTACGGTAACGAGAATACCGAAGAAAAAGCAACGGCAACGGAAACGCTCACCAGGACCTACTATCTGTAAATTTTTATTTTCACTGTACTCAATATATGTATTGAGCATTGAATCCGGATTCGGAAGCAAACCACCACTGCTGGGACGGTAACCGCTTCGCTTTCTTTCTCGTTCTCCTTACGCTACGCTGTATTAAATCTTCACCGCCTTCACTGTTTCGCTTTTCCCATTTCCTTACGTTGATGTTGATACCACTACGTCGGATTGAACATTGAACTTACATAGTCTTTCTCAGTATTGGACTTGGATGTTGATGTTGGCGTGACCGTTATTGTTGTTGTTCCTTTGCTGCGATCTGCGATACAATTCTACTCCTTGGACTTCCTAGAGATTTGTACAGGACTTTATTGTTATCGTGATAACGACGGCGTTGAAGATGGAGAAACTTCAAGAGTTAAAGGTTAGCCACTATTACTATCTATGTATTGACTACAAAATACAACGACCAGAGACCAGCCTATACTAGTCTTTATACTGTATATAAATACTACGCATATACACGTGTGCGTTTACTTAAATCCAGCTTCTGCTTCTTTCTCCCAGAATTCTTCCTTCTGTCTTCTGTCCTTTAGTTTAGGCAACAAGACTCCTGAGGGTCTAAGCCTTCTGGCCCTCGATGACTTAGCATGGGTTGCTTTAGTTGCAATTGAGTTGGTTGCGTGTATTTTATTTGGTTGTGTGTATTCTATTATGAATGTATCTAAATATGCTGTTTTTGTCGGCATGTCGGCAGTATGATTTATTCCTTTATTTCCGAGTCACGCCACACACACACACACATACATGCCCACGACGCTCTACTCCCACTTTTTCCCAAAACTATTCATTCTCAAATAGCTTCGTTGTTCAGTATTTCTGCTCTACTATGTATATTATAGTATGACCTACTGTAGCTAAATATGTAGCACAGTTATGCCTATCTGTATATGTAGTACACAGTGCGTAGCTGGTCGGTGTGTCGGTACACTTTTACTTTTATGTATTTATCTGCACTTGTTTACATTATTTGCCTCTCAGGGGATTTCAATTCAATTTCGGAACATAAGTGCAGTCTACAAATACGATTTTTCACATTGCATCCAGCCTCGTGCTGACACCAGTCCTCGCCTAGTCCGCCTCCGATCCGATCCGATTATATCTAGAATCTAGAATATATTGTTGTTTGTTACTAGACCTAGACGCTATATATAGTGTACTCAGCTGTAACTGTAATACTATTACCTTACCATTATCAACTTATCCTGTTTAAATAAAAATAAGGCAAGGCAAGGGTCTTTCTACATTATCATTCTGTATTTATTTGTAAGTGTTGGGAGGAACAAAGAATGGCGTATAGAAGTACCTACCAAACCAATATAGCAAAAGGCTATATAGTAATAGGTATATCTGTATTGATAAACTGTGAGACTTTTCATACGTGGAAATGTGTGCTTCCTTCCACTACATATGTGTGGGTGTGTTAAACGGCTAAGTGGTGTCGATTTGATGCATTNGAAAATGTGCGCTTCCTTCCACTACATATGTGTGGGTGTGTTAAACGGCTAAGTGGTGTCGATTTGATGCATTTTGTTGTTACTTTTCTATTTTCCCATTTCTATTCCTGTTTCTCTTTCTTTCACATCCAACTTCTATTCTGAGCATTGAGAATTCCATATTCCATGCCATGTTCAACTTTCCGAATTGAATACAAGGACAAGGACGAAAGGAAGTATGATTTGTAGGTTTGTAGGGGGAATTGAATTAAATGGGGCAGACTCGAATACTTACGTATGACAATTGACAATGAGGATGACGATTACTGTTGGATTGGGATTTCTATTGTTATTTTTCACTTGCGTATGTGAGTTGATTTGTGTACTTTTAGCGGGATGTTGATGCTGAAAACGTTTTTGTATTTTCTGTTAATGCGTGGCTTCTTGTGGGTGTTGATTGTTGATGTTTACAGAGGATTATGAGAAAGGTCGATTCTCAGAAAGAAAGTAAAGACGCTCATCCAGAACCTCCGGTAGCCTTACTATATAATCTTCTGGATAATTTTTCGGAGGAAGTGGGAATGTCGGATGTGCTTGAAGGTCCGAATACAAAACGAGCAGCGGTCGTTGAAGATGGGGCGTATGAACTTATTACTGGAATATGGGCTACGTTTTTTCAAAGTGGAGCCGAAGAGCCATCATTTGTTTTGAATTTACCGTGAGTCCTGCATGCAAGCGCATCCAAAAACACAATTTAATTTTATTCAATTTCATATTATTTTACAATGTACTTGCGTAAGAATACGAAGGACCAAATCATAATTTTAGAATGATTTTAATCTAAATTATAATTATAAATACATGATAATGATGGCCCATTATTTGACGATACTTGCTAATTAAAATTTTAAATGTGAATACAGCGCTGAATTAAAAGAATTATTGGAATCAGCACTTCATGCTCTGTATGTAATAACACCTGGGAATGCCGACCTTGCGGATCCTACGGCATTCTTAATGATACGTCAAGCACTCACGTTAGTATTTAGTTTAATGGCATTAAAACTAAAGCATAATCAACTTTAACGTTCAGAATAAATAGACCATTAGAAACCTATGCAAGTACAATACTATGAGACTTCAAGTTTCAAAAATGTGCAGCCGCTCTTAACTTGTTTCTTCTAGCCGCAAACTGCCCAGTAGGTTTCACATTGTGGGACTGAAGATCATCAAGAATATTTGCACCAAAAATGAGGCGAATCGAGAAACACTAGTGAGCGTTATTCAGATCATCCCCACACTTGTCCAGATGATTAAGAAGCGTTATCCATCTTCTGTGTATCTTAGAGAGGTAATACTTTACGATTACACAATCCTCCCTTGCTATGATAATATTCTGATTTTGAGATACTTTAGCTTTAGATCTCATAAACCCTGAGACCATGTGAGAATCGTAAGCTGCGTGCGATTAATTAGGGGTTTGGGTTTTATCAATTTTGAAAACCATTTTTGGGTTATTTAAACCTCTAATTGATATTAATTTCTGGATTTATTCTTTTGAACGTTAAAGTGGTGTTCTGCTATGCGAGCATTAATTCAAAACGATGACAGACGAATTAAGTACAATCGAGCAGCTGAGAGGACGAAGATTTTATTTGAATTGGGAATCGTCAAACATCTAGCCAGACACCTTGCTAGCAAAGGTTCGAAATCTCATTTTCAACCTTACTATATTTTGTTTCGGTCCATTCCATTCCATTCCATTCTACAATTTTATTTTCCACTCTATTCAACTTCAGCTTGTTTGATTTGACAAAGTGTTTCGTATTAGCATCTCATCGTTCAAGGCAAGATGTAAACGTAAACTCAGCATCATCGTCGTAATGTTATGCGCTTTCACAGAATAATACTTGTGCATATATGTAATTTTGTATGACACAACAGCATGTCAATTTTACACGGAGATGTATACCTAGATAGATCTGTCTTTCAAGAACAATTAACAAATTGGATTTTCGAACAGAGGGAAATAACAAGTAGGAGAGTTGACGTTGACAAGGACAAAGGCAATGTCATTTTGATCTGACAATGTCAATGTGAATGCCAACGATGTCGCTAGTCATTCTTTCAATGAACAAGGTAATGTATGTATTCATTATCTTTGTAAGATTGTNCAAATTGGATTTTCGAACAGAGGGAAATAACAAGTAGGAGAGTTGACGTTGACAAGGACAAAGGCAATGTCATTTTGATCTGACAATGTCAATGTGAATGCCAACGATGTCGCTAGTCATTCTTTCAATGAACAAGGTAATGTATGTATTCATTATCTTTGTAAGATTGTGATTAATTACTTACAGCGTTCCTCCAAGGACCTACCCAAAATGCTATCATAATTCTCCTGAGCACAATGGCTTCTAATGAAGCTTTCTTGGAAGCTATGGTTCTACACGGTATTCCAATGACCCTGTCCAGAATACTTGCAACACGTTATTCAAATACGGTAGGGAATCATAATCATACCAAGTAATGTACCTATATGTAGCTATAGTTTAGCTGAATTTTGACCATATAGATTGGACCCATAGAAGTACCCGATACGCATGTGGCAATTATTGATTATGATTAGTATTATAGCATCACTTGATTTGACTTCCCCTGACTGGAAATTCCATTCTAAAATTCTATTCTGCGTGAGAGCCCTTCACGCCAGAAAAATACGATTTTGATGCAAAGTACAAACTTTTTTTTATGAAAATATCTTCAATATGGAAAGTTAAGGGAAGTCAAGGCAAGATGATATTATTTCGTTCAAGTGCCTACACTGTTCTAGTATGTACTGCATGTATATATGTAGTATTTATACGAATTTTTTTTCAGCTTCTCGGCCAGCATGCAGCCATGCTAGTGAAGTATATGTGCATGAATTCCAGGATCCGGCACCAACTCGCAGCTGTGAATATCATACCACCCATTTTAAAATTGGCCCACTATCACCAGGTAACAAAATTTACCATCAGTAATAACAAGGTTGACTTGATGATACGATGTGAAATCGCATCAGTTCGTAAGATCACATTATGTCATACCATACGCCATACCATCCCATACCATATCGCTTCATATCGTATCGTTTCGTATCGTATTGGAATTTGAATTTTTGGTCAGTGCAGTATATAGCAATAGGTATAGTAAAACAGTTTGCAGTTAGTTTAGTTTAGTAGTTGCGCCTACACTAGAGTGTTTAGTACTTTGTGCATACATACATGTACACCACAGTACGTACCGATACCGATGCGATAGCTATGGGACGTATTATGGTACTCGTACTTACATAATTTTATGCCCTTGCAATTTTTGCGATGCATTGAGAAGTTGAATTTGAATGGAAAAAATTTATGGTGAAAGTTTTTCCAATAATATGATGATCATGCTGATGTGGGAACGTGATACTGATCACGCTCTGTGATCAGAATCGGTAATAGCATGCATGCAGCATGAGAGGAAAAAAAGGAGCAATGGCAAAAGTTGTGTAATCGATAATAAAAAACCTGACTAATAAAATTTTCAATTTCAATGTGGAAAATGTGGGATTTGAAAATATAGGAGAGGACCGACATTGTTGAGGTTGCCATGTCATGCTTGGCGTACATGAGCCTCAGATGCCCACCTAACATTGCATGTTTACTCTACCGGGACGCAGTTAAAGATATCTTGGATTTTGCTGTTAAGCATATCGAGTCTATTCCGATTATGGTAAGGGGCTATGGCCATGACCATATTATTGTTATAACGTGTGAAATGGCTCAAATAGAAAAAGTTTCTCGAGTTGTCCGTCTCACAATAGCTCTGTGTGTGAAGTACCAATACCAATATTATGACAGGAGGCTATGATTAGACTGACTGGATACGTCTGTACATATATCTAGTAGTATGATAATGGTCTTTATAAAAGATAGTAAGGTGTAAGAAGGTTGATTTTTTTCACAATTTTAAGGCATTCTAAAAATTCTAAATTGCTTAAATAGAAAAATATATGTTTTCTCCTACGAAATATCGCTGTGCACTCGAAACCTGGACGCGAAAATATTTTGGAGAGGGACGGGGAGAACATAATTAATCAAATCGAACAGAAGCATCCAGAGCTAAAGTACAGTTACACGAAACCGCTGCTACAGGATCTTCGACTACCAGTGTCACCCACTGCACGACCTGGAACCACATCCTTGGATCTTATCTCACCTGTTATTGGCCATCCAGACGAACTAAATGATATTCTAGCAAATACAATTGACTATCGCGTTAACACATGGAACATCCATTGTACGACACCAGCTCCTGTACAACCTTTGCCATCCAAGAGTACCAAAATCGTTTCAGTTCGTAGCTCCGTTTCCGTCTTTAGTGCCACCAGCAGCACCGTATCAGAAATTAATACAAGGTCTGATCATGGGCGCACGACAAGTTTTAGACTTAAATCTACATAACTTAGCCCGAACTCGACTTCAACAGCAAATTTTCAAATCCGGTTACAAAACAAACAATTCAGTATTTCGTAATCCAATATTTATTTTACAATTTCTGCTTACATATTTTGTACAAAATTCAAGTTGACTTATAATAACATGATAAACTGAAAATGACAAGGAGTAACGCCATGAAATGATTACATCAATACTACGAAAAAATAAAGAGCTAAAATTTTTTAAGCTTATTTAGCCGGTTGTTTCTTCTCATTGCCACTTTTCTATGTCGATACCAATAGTACCAGGTATCAGGATCTAATTCTTCTAGAGGCTGAACCTTCGCTGCATTTATTAACAAAGAAATATTACGCTTGTCACTGCACTGCACAAATTATTACATCTTAAAGATCTTAAAGATTTAAAAAATCTTAAAGCCAAAAAGCTTAATCAAGGATTAGTCATCCTAAGCGCTGTAAAATATACATCTGAATGATGTTCAAAAAGTCATCAAACATCAAATGACATAAAAATCTTGATGATGTTTGATGTTTATCAGATGTTTTTGTGGACGGCATTTAGGTGTATACTAGATGCATATTTTACATTACTTTGGATGATGAATCCGTGGTTAAGATTTTGGGATGTCTTTTTGGGGAGAGTGTACATACTTGCTATAAATTAAAAGGAATGATGCGATTACATGTTGTAAAAAAAGTAAAATATGAAATAAATACGAAATGAAAATTGAAACATACCCAAGGGATGTCTTTTTGGCGAGTGTACATACTTGCTATAAATTAAAAGGAATGATGCGATTACATGTTGTAAAAAAAGTAAAATATGAAATAAATACGAAATGAAAATTGAAACATACCCAAGCCTGTCGGAAGTGTCCAAAGCCAATCTGGATATTCGCTATCGTCTTTTAATTTGATGTCTTCACCTTCCTTGTTTATGCATGAGCCACAGACATACGCAACCAATCGGTTTGGATCCGTTTCCACTGGAATTATTTTTTTCTCCAGGGTAGGTCCGGTTGATTTTGTGAGCTTGCCTTTCTTTCCCAATGTAGGAATCGCTGCAAGTATTTACAACAACATTGGTTTTAATTCTCATATAGACCATAGATGCACAGAATAAGTTTAAAGTTTATACCTAACTTATTTTTAGTAAAGTAAGACATTGTGATTAATTGCTTGAAACTAACTTATATACACTAACTACTGATTAAACTCTTTGCAGCACAAACATAGTAAGTTAACGTGGAAGTTATAATTTATTAAAAGTGCAAAGTTGAAAGTAGATGCTTGCCACGAATTCAATTTGTATATTTGGTAGAATGTTACCTGGTGCTTTGGCGTAAAATCTGGTCGTAGTCGCACAAACTGAATTCAAAACCGAAGCATGCAGAAAATTGTTTGAAAAAAGTGACAAACTTCGAACGGTGTTTAGCTGCATTTTGAAACAGGAGATATTTTTGAAATTCTTACGATCTTTTGCGGCGATACTCGCGATACTCCTTCGTCTCCTTCACTTTCACTCCTTCTCTAGGATTGTGTATTTGATTCAATTTTACCGGGCTTTCAGTTCTTCTCTACTGCGAGCTCGGGAGCGGCAATCTTTGATCGTATCCTCCGGCTGATATTTTTGGAGCTTTATTTATATCGTGGAATGGGACGTATGTACTTAACTGCATGGCGTTTTGAATTTTGAGTTACTGAAGTGTTTCCTATTTCATATTTTGTACAACAAAATATAAAATTCCAACGTTTTTCAAATAATTATAATCCTAATTTATGTGAGTTTTACCAAAATAGACGGCAGCTTGCAGGTGCGCCTAATATATTTTTATTTACATCATCTTCAACTTCAACACGTGACTACAATTAACACTATACACAGTTGACAATCATTGTTCCTTGTTTTTGTTATTTGTGACTCGACAATAAATTTTGAATTATTTGCAAAATAGGGAAAACAACTTAGGTTAAAATAAGTTAGCAAAATGAGGTTATCAAGTCCTTTGTGGTGTGTGTCGAAGAAAGTTGGCGAGATAACTAAAAAGTATGCAAACTTACCGGAAGCTTACATCAAAAGAACTATGGAGCAGGTAATTTCGAATTTATCTCTGACTTGACAATCTACTTTCAAAAATTTTGTTTAGCTGAATATTCCCGTCGCAAAGTTAATTTTTAATAGTACTTTGTGCCTTGCAACGCACACTGTTGAAGTAATATCTCTGGATTTGGGATTCTAGGGGCATAATTTAATGTTTAAACTGGAGTAAATTCCTAAGCCAGAGAAAATTTTTAACTTGTACCTAACTGTTGTATTCATTTTCAGTTTGAATATAATAGTTATTTGTTGTTATTAGAAGTAGAATTGTATTAGTACACTATAAAAATTGGTGCGTATTGGAGGCCAAACACATACGGATACTTATATAGTTACTGTCTTGTTTACAATTTGGTTGCATCTGAAGTTCATCTTGACTTCATTAAAAAATACATCTGTCATCTAAAACGAATTAAAAGTACATCTCAAGTGCATCTTTCAGTCCAAGATGTATTTTTAATGAATTTAAGATGCTCCTCAGATGCTTCCAAATTGTAAACAAGATAGTACTAAGTATCAGTCCGTAGGTTTTCGGCGTGTAATATGTATTTGTCTCTTTTTAGGATTGTTTAATTTTTTACAATGTACCTAATTAGGAACCGTCCATTTAAAATTGTTGTCAACCTTCATAAAAATCTCTTAAGCTGACAGCTGACCGCTTATTATTTCCTATAGAATGAAAAAGCATTAATATTTATGTTGTTTCTTCGAAAGATTATTAAATTAGATGATTAAACAGTAAATAGTAAATACCACGTTATGATAACATCTAAATTATTCTGATTTGCCTTCCTGCTCCTCATTGCAGTTTATTTGTTCAGTTTCTAGTTTTTCATCAGATCCACTCGAATTATTGTCTGATAGTCTACATGTGCGAATGAAGGCATTACTATTGACTATTTAATTTCAATAGGTAGTCATTTTGGCTTGTTATGCAATCTCAACCATGATGGATTGGGTCGACACTTCAGCAAAGAATAATGATTTGAAGAGCACATGTGTGTGTATTCTATTATATTGCCCGTGTTTGTTTTATATGTATATGCGTACAACTCTTAAAAACTTGCTATATCGAATTTATGTTTTATATTAATAAAGTTTGTCTTTCTCTCTAAAATTTCCCCGAACCTGAACCCGATAGCTACCCATTCCTATTCCTATTTTAGATTCTATATTTTCTGGAATTGGGATCGTGACTATTCGCAACGTACCCATACCCATATTTGTTCTGTGGTTGTGACAGAAGCCAAATTAGCAATTACTTAGTTATCGTGATCGTTTGATTTATTTGCTTGATTAGATTTATCCATTTTCCTTCCAAATGGAAATGAGTCTAGACTCGTTTCTGGGCATAAAATGTATTCATGATGCAAATTGTAAGCGCAGAATGTAGAGGAATATTATTGACAATAATAATTGCGCTTTCCATTTCCATGCAGTTAAGATTAGAGATAGCCCATCGTTTATATTTAGTATCCTACATTTTGGTAAGCATACCTTTCTAAAATATTCCAACTAAACGGTTCTAAAACGAATTTACCAAACTATCTCTGAGAGCATTAGAGTGTCTCTTCCGTTAAATAATCATATTATGAAGAATAGATATTACTTTTGATACTCGTGCTTGTAGTAATATTTGTCATAAAGCTAAAAGTTGACTACGGGATGGAATTTGTCAATTTTAAAACTGTACTGTGATCAAAATCGAGGGAAGCTCTGGAATGGAACATCTGGAGCAATGCATAATAATAAGGGTCAGTCCTGAGCTGTTTAACGGCATGAATGGAATTTGTCAATTTTAAAACTGTACTGTGATCAAAATCGAGGGAAGCTCTGGAATGGAACATCTGGAGCAATGCATAATAATAAGGGTCAGTCCTGAGCTGTTTAACGGAATGAGCTAAATCTTTAGGACTTGTGGACCATGAGACGAGTCGAGTAGTCAAATGTAACGTAAACGTAAACGTAACATGATATTGCTAATGCTATTATACATGTCGGTATTAAGAATCGTCTTTATGCCAAGTTGACTTCGTTTCACGCCTTCACGCTTACTTCTTCCTCCTAGAGTTAACTTTTCATTTTCATTATTGCATTGTTCATACGAAAAAACACGTCATTGAAATAATAATAATTATGATAATTATAATTTCCAGTCCTTTCCATCTACTTTCACATATCTTCATCCACATCTGCCATAACTTTACGATCGTCTAAAAGATACTTTTGTCATAATTTCCATTCCTGCCATGTCCTCATGTCCTTAATGATACTCTAGCCTAGTCTGTGCCACTGCCACACTGAAGAACTCCAGAATGAACCAAAGACCAAGTCAAGCATTCACTTTCCTAGTTCAAGTCCATGTCTAACTTTCCGCTCCTTTTTCATTTAACTTTCCCTTTCTCTGGTCTTGTTCTTCTTCTTCATGCTCTTGATCTTGGTCTTGGTCTTGGTCTGCGTGTAGATTTTCTTAATTCCTCCTTCCCATTTCTTTCTACTTAAATTCCTGAATTTCGAAGTAAATTCCTAAATTCAATGCTAAACTACTAAACTTTCAGTTTCTGCTCGGGAGATACAATTGCGACCTATGGAGAATCCGATTCAATATCACTGGAGAATGTTAATAATTATTCTTTGAGCTTATCTACATCTACGGAATGATAAGCTCGACCAAATTTCCCTCTCAACAAAATTATATAAATCAAACGAGTTCATCTTTCTCTGTGAAGCGAGATGATATTATATGGACGTATGTAGGTGGGTAACATATAAAGCACAATTAATTACGAGTACTAGTAGGGCTACAAATCCAACTCAAGCTTCAACTTCAATTTTAACTGGGATACCTTATGCACGTAGAGAGGTAGGTAGATGTGTAGGTACCCAAGTAAAATGCATCGACTTTGGACTTCCAATGTATACATACATAGCCTTAGTCCTCATAACAAACCCCTCATATTTTGTTGTTTGCATTTTATCCTTTGCATTTTGCATCCGCAGTACTATCAACAATTCATGAGTGTATAAATGTACTGTATACTTATTACAGGGAGGAGGAAATGTTGGTTAGAATTGTGTAGGTACATCTTTACTGCGGCAGCAGCTGGCTAGTAGGCATCACATGGGATAAACTGGGTCATTACATGTGTAACAAATGAGTGGAAAGAAACAACAAAATGTAATTGATGACAGTTTATTCCAATGATTATTTTCATGGTTAATGATGCCAGGCAAGGAGAGGGTAGGCGAGCTTGCAATTTCTCATATTTCTGGAATTCGTCTCGTTTGGTATTCGCTTCGTTTGGCTGACTTGGGTCGGTTTGGCTTGGCTTGGCTTGACTCGACTCGCCGTGCCTTATTACTTGGCTGGTCCGGGTCTTTTCGCAGTCTCTGCTTATGTTAGTTCGTAATTATACCAGCCATTGTCACATTGATAGTCTGAGTCGCATTTCCTTGTGAACCTCACCATGAATAAAGCTCATTGGGTCACATCACGTGGCATCTTCGTCTTGGTTCTCGGTCCTTGGTTGTCGTTATTGTCCGACGAGCTTGCACGTATTACGGACACGGTTTGGTTCGGTTTGTTTCTCCTCCATGAATTATGATCCTTCTGGGATAACTACTTTCACACACATGTACATATTCGTGTCTAGGGATCCGGTGGTGAGACTATGTACTAGGACTAGAATTAGGTATCCATATCAAGGTTGGGATGGCTTATGGCACAGAGTACCTTAGGTATATACTATACATATTTTCATTATTATGATTAGGAAACGCAAAGATTTCCCGTCTCCACTGTCTCCTAACTTTTCAATGGAGATAAATGGAGCATGTAGTTTAATATCTTTGAATCTTCTCAATCTACATACTTACCAAATTTTTGGGGGTATAGCTATATGGCTCGAAATTTGGTGTTGGTTTCGTGTTTTTGGCCCAGACTCTTCGCATCGATTTTTATTCTACAGGCGAATGCAAAACCAAAGGAGTTTCCGTGACTGCTGTACTTTTACTTTTGCTCCAGCTTCCCATTCTGCTTTTACTTTTACATGTAGGTATAGACTTTAGTATTAGTCGGAGCACTTGCCCATGCCATCGCCATGGTCATGTTCTAATTATGTATGTAGATTTTGAGATTCAGAAGAGTGTGGCATTGTCTAATAATAATTTGAATTAATTTGTACTATTCCCCTTAGATCTCGATTACATTCCCTTACATCACCATTAATTCTGCTCCTGACGTAATATAGTACATGTTTTTAATTGTATATCGAGAGTACCTAGGCATGTGGTTATAGTCATAGTAATAGTTACATAAGTATTTGTGAGCAGTTGTATGTATATAGGTATGTAGTACTACAATGTAGTAGTGCTAGTGTTACGGATCTGTAAGAGTCGGCAGTAGGTAGCAGCGAGTAGTCTCTCCCTCCCTGTGTATTTGTACATATATAAAGGAAATCTCATCTCATGGCCAAAATTTGTCATCAGCTGTCCACGCTACTCCCTTATAGTCACCAGAGAGAATATAATAATCACGCTAAATTAATTGATGGGTTCATTTATTTCAATTTATTCAAGCGACATAGCACATCGTCATTGTTACACATTCTTACTACAACATCCTTCTGCATTTCTGGCACTGCTCTAGTTTTAATTTAAATAATTCTACTTGTATATGTATATGCGGTCAATTTTATGAATTTTCAGTTCCTTTTAAATTTTATGCTTACCTAAATATTATTATTTAGTTTTATCTGTGTATAGGTATATATATGTTGTTTATTTTAGAATTTTAGAAATTAATTTTGTTTGCCTCCAGGTGGAATTTAAGACCCCGAATTTACCGAATTATTTACCCCGAGAGAGGAAGAGGCTACAATTCAGATTTACCACTAGCCGTCCCTGGACAGATGAAGCTAAAGAGCAACAGAGTATCGTTAGTAAACATCGAAGAATGAGTTTCGTAGAGCCTATTAAGGACTGGAGTTTTTTCAAAGGCGATAGGGTTGAAGTTCTGGTGGGAAAGGACAAAGGCAAAATTGGGGTTGTGGCTCACGTAAGTTTTGTTATCTTTTCATTTGAGCACGAGTACAGTATTTTGAACTAAATGTGATAATGGAATTCGTGTGTTCATTTCTAAATATTTTTGTAAAAGGGGTAACTTTGTAGTCAATACATAGACATCTGTAAGTAATTATATGTAATAGTTTTATACCAACTGGAAGATTTTATAAAACTGATTTTGGATATCTACTCAAAGAATTTTTAACACGCTTTTTAGTAAAATATGTAGCAGATTATGATTTCAAAATGAAGTACGTACATGAATGAAACATGCTGTTTTAAAATTTCATCTAATGAGTCTAAATCGTCTTCCTGTACAGGGCAATGTGGAAATGTAGATCAGATGTTTTGTGCCTTTGAGGAAGGCAAAGATATATGTAGCTGTATGTATGTATGAGGATCAGGATCCATGAGTTTGGCGCTTCGCTTAAGAATTCTACACAATAGAATAAGTAACGAGTTGTGTGCAAAGACTTTTAATTTGAGCCGAGAACAATTAGAAGAAGTTGCAGTTTGCAGTTTTGTACAGATGCTCGTGATACCATGTAGGTACGTAAGAGACTTAAGTAGGTAGTCTACCAGACCATACCATACCATGCTAGGTTATAATGTGAAGAGATGTGGGTAATGGGAATTAGGCTACTACATTCGTTTTGTGTAGGCTAGTATTCGGATTGGAATCAATGGAGGACGTAATAGGTATAGAGTTGCTGGGGCTGGAGGGTAATAGTTTGATGATGATACTGTGTGCCATACTGCCATACCATGCCATGGGATGCCATTAAAATAAGCCATTAGTGGAGATATCGTCCACATTTTTGGTTTTTTTTTCACTGTCTTTCTCTTCTTTTGGTGAACTCAACTATTATTAGGTAATTCAAGAACGGAATTGGGTGATTGTTTCTGGGCTCAATTGGCATTACCGACGTATAGGGAAAAGAGATGGCTTTGGTGGAGCAGTTGTTAGGTATGAGTCTCCACTCTTGGTTACGAACCAAGTTGCACTCGTTGATCCTGCTGACAAGTAAGTTTCACTTGTTTTTTTTTCTCTTTTCTCCCAATTACTTTCATT
This sequence comes from Ptenothrix huangshanensis, assembly GCA_036851915.1. NCBI lineage: Eukaryota > Metazoa > Arthropoda > Collembola > Symphypleona > Dicyrtomidae > Ptenothrix > Ptenothrix huangshanensis. The sequence continues at coordinate 15,549 of JAAXYX010002522.1, forward strand.
CCTTGTCTTTGTATGGAGAATAGTTGAACTCGTGAACAGTGTAGCTGAAGTTGTAGCTGTATCCTAGTATTCGTATTTGTAAGTAGTTGAATGTTGCAAAGATACCGTTCTTTACTTTCTTATCCTACCAACGAAAACACAGGAACAACTAACTACCAACAACAATCCAGTCCTTGTATTGTAACTTTGGTCCGACCCGACCACACTGTATATGTACATTAGTATAGGTACACTCGACTACAGTACACTACACCACCAAGCGATACCGCATACTATCCTACACCAGATCAGATCAGACGAAAGCAAAGTGGAGTAAAGCAAAGCAAGCAGACTTACCTACCTAAGTACGTTAGACCACGGCCAATGCCGATACCCACCGGCATCAACACCCAAAGAGGCTTAGACTTTAATTCCGTACAGAAAACAATCTAGTGTTTACCAATCCATTAACTACTACTAAAACTTGAGCTATAATTTTCCCCTTCTCTTTGCCATGGACTTTTCTTTTTCCATTTCCCATTTCCTCAAATGTCATTTCCTCACAAGTTTCAATCTTTTTTTAGGTATATTATATCTGATCCTGGTCGTGATCCTGATCTCGATTCTGATCCGTTGTTTGTTCTTGGTAGTTTTCCATGTTCTTGAGTTGTTCTTCTTGTTTCCTTTGGCGTTGGCATTTGTATGTACCTAGGTATTTTGTTTTGGGCAGGTTGTACAAAGGTGAGCATTGGAATTGGAGGAAAGGGGGATTTTATTCTCTATTGTGTTTTATTGTATCGTGGTGGTTTGTTTTAAAAATATAGTAAACCAACTAAAGTGGAATACCGCTACTTGGAAGATGGGGAGAGAGTTCGCGTGTCCGTGAGAACTGGACGTATTATTCCTCTGCCGGCGAGTGCCGACGAAACTTATGACTATAAAATAGCAAGCGCCTATTTGGGTAATAGTTTTAAGTTTTTGTTTCGACAATAAGTCAGTAGTAATTATTATGTATGTACCTGTATCCAGGTGTCCTTATGTAGTTTTAATTAACAGCTTGTATTGTTTTCTAGACAGTTGTTAATTCTTCGATAGCAATAGAGATTCACTTGTTTGATTTTACACTGTTTATGTTTTTTGCATTAAGATTTAAAGATACCGAATCTAGATGGATTTTACAGTAATTGTTTAAGGATTGTAAATGGTGATTTTTATTGGCATTTTTTGTTTGGATTGAAATGCGTAGAAAACGAAAAGAAGGATACAAAGTCGGACGCTGTGCAAGCTATTACGTTTGAGCCGAAACTAAAAACTTTTGAGATGGATGTAATGGATAGTATGGGCATAAAGGAAGATCGAATACCGAAGAAATCGTATTGGTACTAGCTACATATATCATACCATAGTTTTCTACCATGCATGCCTTGCCATGGTGGCTTAGCACGGCATGCCATTCTATACAACTGAAGAGCGGAGCTATCCAGAATTCACCAAAATAAAATAATCTATTGTAGTCGAGGTCGAGATCCATTGTGTGTAAGTTTTTAATTTCCTTTGTGTGTGGGACTTTGTAAGAGGACGAAATTAAATTTATGTCGTCAGCAAACCCAAATAAAACATTTAGTCAACTCAACTATTTTTGTTTCTCGTTCTGTTTTCGTCTTTGTTT
>JAAXYX010002523.1:0-17190 GCA_036851915.1 Ptenothrix huangshanensis
TTGATTCATCATGTAAGTTGCTTGATTTTGGAATCAGATAATTATGAAGTCCTCTGTCCTCTCGTTAGGAATTGTTTGTGGGTATTCTATTTTGCGGACGTATGTGCTTAAGTGATAAATTATTTATCAATTTATCTCAAATAGTGTCCTAGTAAAATTAACAGTAGCCTAATCTAGTTCTAATTCTCTTTAATGGTGTGTTTTCCAATTTGCTAAAGAATGAACATATTAAATCGTGTGTAATTTTTTTTATTTACCGTATGTAGTAAACAATTTTAATGGTCTCATCAATGTTTTACGTGTCTTTAAATTTCAGGACCAAGTTATCATTCCTTTGGTCAAGACGGATTCGAGTGGAGAGCAAGATGAAGACCCCGTAATAGTTGTTCATCCCAATTACGTAGTTGATTTTTAAAAGTTGATTTTTCCGTAATCGGTTTGTTCATCCACCATCGTATAATTTTTGCAACAAAGTATTTTGCTCGGATTGGTTTTGACTTTTTGGCTTGTTCATAAATTGTTTTTTTCGTAACTTCTGTTTCACCCGAACAACAAATTTTAACCTTGTTTTAATATAGTTTGTACGTCTTGTCAAGTATCTTTTTCACTTCTGTAAGTTTTGTCATCATGAGTTAATGAATAAATAATTCGTTTTGTAATCTTGTTCACCGACTTATGTATTTTACTTGTAGGTCGTAAATGCGTAAAAAAGTTTCTCGAGCTTTATTATTAAAGGTATCATTACCCCAGTCGCTTTATAACCTAGTATTTGCGAATGGTGATGTAGCATATTTTTTTAGAGACTACGGTAATTTTAATAGTTCTACGAATATTCACGTACTTCGCCACTACACTTCACACTACCACTCGAGTTGGGGTATACCCCTATTGAGTTTTTTAATGAAAAGAATATGCTTACCTTGTCCATCTTGTTCCTCCCTTGAATCAGACTCAGGTATGTAGCTAATAAACGAGGAATCATTCGTGTTTTTGTTTTTAATTACAAATATGCAATGTAAATATTTCAATTTAAATTACTCACGCTTCTGTGTAGCTTTTTGTTGGAGAACGAAATGAAAATTGTACCACAAAATGTAGACAGATGTAACTATTGTTATAGAAAGTTTTTATTTTTACTATTTTCTTACAACAATATACACAGTAATTTTCTTAAACAGAAAGTTCATTGTGGGGGAAGCCCGATGGATTTTAATTGCGGTTGTACTTCGTAGATTTGTACAATTGTAAATTTTGCAGTGGGGATTTTTGCCATCTCCTTAGTAATTTTTACATATTATAAAAAATACAAAGTACTTACAGTCCATCGGGTTTCCCCTTAATTCTATTTGCAAACACATTATAGAGTCTTTTTAAAATAGAGTAACTATGAGAATTTAGAAGTTTGAAGTAATTATTGTACCTGACACATTTAGCTCCTGATCAAGTGTAAATAATTAAATACATGGAAAAAATCTATTCCTTAATCTCGATGCCCTGGTATCTGTATGTCTTTAACCTTGGCACTTAACCACGTAAGTACGTGGTTGAATTTCCTACTAATAGTTTTCAGCTTCATGCTTACCATTTTAGAATCCGCCAGTTTAGGGATATATACGGCAGCAATCTCATCGTAGTATAGTGTCACTTTTACTGTCAACCCTGCCTGATTCATCACTGGCATGGTGTCAATAATTATACCGAGCTTGCTGTTTAATTCTAGTGCCTTTGTGGCGGTCAAATCGTTGCAATACATTTTGCACGGATTCCTCCTCAGGCTATAAACATAATAATACTTAATTCCAGTGTCGGAACATCGCAATCGTGATTTCACATAATTTGAAGAGCATACGTCTACCGTACAATGTATAAATAAAATAGTCTGATCCTATGACTAGTTTATACTATTTTGGACCATATCAGACCAGACCATAATAAATATACGGCAGGAAATGGTCACCTATAGTCTGCTTTGGTCCAAAATAAAAAAATATGAAAGACCAGGCTTCAATTACAGACGTTTGGACGTACATATCCGACTATTGATTAAAATAAATCTTCTGATCCTTATTATCTGTCCAATAACTAGTACATTAATATATAACCATTTCAGTTTATCATTATCTGTAAGCGACTTCTGCAGTTATACTGGAATATTTTTTGACAAAATAATAATTTTCGAGATAAATAATTGCTGTTTTTAAATCAAATTAATTAATTAATTACAACCATTCGGCTTGATTTTCGGGTTACTGGTGAATTAATTACTAATAGACGTACTTTATGGTATAAGTTCAAAAATAGTAAGTTGAGTCAAAGGTCAGAGGAACACTTTGCAAAGTGGTATAGGTAGGGTTAATACTGAGATCAAGAGCTATGAGTATGAGCTCATAATGTATTAAGGTATAACTACTTACATACACAATTTTAAAAAGAGTTGAACACAGACGTCGTTTTATCGCTTGGAATCCTCTTGCGCCATTATTTTTGTACATACATACAAATTCGGTTACTACTTTGCCCAGCTAAACTGCAATTTTGAACAGATTTTAAGGAGTTTCCATTATTTACATCACCATTATTGTTTGCACTTTTGCAGACTACGTGCTTTTCGGAAATATGAATGCCTATTATTTTAAAAAAATAAGATCCTTTTCCTAGAATGTATTTTGACACTTGTGATACAGTCGGCTTACTAGTACTAATAGGTAATAATTACATACTAACCCACTATGAAAAAAATTGTTTTCTTTACAGTTACATACAAATACGGTTGGATTTGAATATTCTAGATTCTAGCTATATGCATCTCAAACCAATTTCTGGGTCAAGGAAGAGAAATATGGTATATTAATACGGACGTACCCATTTCAATTCATTATAGCAGTATTTCCGGATAATTTGTCAAACCTGTATTTCTGCTAAACTGTAATAAGTACACCCACAAGTCTAAAAATATTTTGTACTTAATACTTCTAAAATACATCCTTTTAATGTGTATGTAAATACTCTAAAGGTTTATTGGCAACGAAGAGTGGAAGTCACTGTGTCCTGGATTTTTAATCTTTACTTATGGACTGAGACGTTTTATTTTGACCTACTTATGATTAGTACAGTGTAGTCGATCTTGAAGCAAAAATGCAATATACAAGTATTCATCACATGTACGGGGTTCAGCTCCCACGTGATATTACGCTTCGAAATTAAGCTTTTTTCTTGTACTTTGTGTAACAATCTGATAATAGATTGAAATTCCAATGTGTGGATATTCCATGGATTCGGTTGGAACTATTGGTAACAATAATAATGAAATACAAGTAAGACGTTGTAGTGTTAACAAATTATATATAGTATATATAGGTATATAGTATTTACTTCAGGAACCATAAATTTTCGAAGTGGAAGGAAAACAGAATTTAGCTCGTTGGATAATACTCTCTGCACTGTAATTAAAATTTAGCATATGTTTGACTGTCTATAGTGATATCCATTTGAATAGTAACAACAAAATACATTGTACGAGCCTCCAGTAGTTCAGCTAACAGGAATGTTTTCACTTGATTTTTGTTTTCTGTCGAGGGGACATTTGGAAATGCTGCCTCAACAAAACCCGGATGTTCTCGTGGGATTTGACACTGAAAATCCATTAACAAGCTTCAGGAGTACATGCAAATCGTCGTTGAAGATTGGAAAAGAGCTATATGTAATATATATATATATATATATCGAGGGCTAAGAGCCATTTTGACGCAAGTCCAATCCTAACTTAAATGCATCGCGATGTAAGTCCAGCTAAGACTTAAAAGCACTTTGTCGCAAGTCCACCCCACGCGTAAGACAGCAACGCGATACACTACTGGTCTCACTAGTAGCATTGGCGCTATACGCTTGGACTTGCGACATATTACTTTTAAGTTTTAGGTGGGCTTACGACGCGATGCTTTTAAGTCGGAATTGGAATTGTGTGAGAATAAATCTTTGCCCTCGATATGTCAAACGAGAACTTCGCAAGCCACTGAACGTGTCAAGCCTTCTGGATGTTAAATCATTTGGACAGAGATCATATTTGTATGTCATAATTAAAATATGGAATTCCTTACGAGAAGAAACACAGGAGAGTAAAACATGCACCAAACTTGAATTAGGAGTAAGAAAGTTTTTATTCTCTAAACGCATTGAGATCGACTTTTTGTAATTTATCACTTGGCTTTGACTAATTTTTGTAGACCTAGAGTGTCGGTATTGAAAATTACGTTATTAATGTTAATACCCTTACACTTAAATAAAATGAATTGAATATGCCCCGTGCGGAGCATAATGAATGCTGAGCTGATAGCAATATAATTGCTCTTTTTCACTCTTCAACCACGATATGTAACTTCTGAAGATATTGGCGTAAAACAAGATTTTAGATAATTTCATTTTGTCTATTTTTGCCCCCATTTGCTTTTTACCTACTAAATTCTCATGAAAATCCGCGTTTAGTATATTATGTACATTTAAGAATGACTCTCTGGCTGAAAAGCCAAAAATGAGTTCAAATATCCTTGCTAGTTGAACTTGTTGAAGAGTGTTATAGTATTGTAGGGGAAACCCCGATGACAGGTATAGTTGTATGGTGGGTGGTGACAGATTCGTAAAATTACAAACTCTCATCTGGTTTACCGCAAAGTTTTATTGAAGTTTGTTTCAATTTCTTTTGGGCAGTGAATATAATGGAAATTACATTAGTTTAAATTTAGTAGGTACCTACCTGGTAATACATCTGGATCCTAACGTTTTCCTGTGTTACCACATTAACTGGGGCTAAACTGGACACCTGTACCTAGTCCGTTGCTAGGTGTTACAGTAGTGCTTTCTAAACCAAAACAGTTAACAGTAGTTACCTAATACTAAATTAAAACGCCCTATGTTTAAAACTACCACCAGTATTTACTAGGTACTGCTCTATTTATTCTATCAACTCTTTACGTTTATCCTTCCACAGATACACTAGACATGACAGCCTGCTTGGCTTTAATCCAGAAAGAGCCTTTGGCCAAAGTTGCATTAGAACCTTTCGCACCACACTGTGGCCCATGCCTAAGCGCGGGGTTAGAGCCAACGCTGTTACCTCCATAACCAATGGTCTGGATGTAGTTGGACCTAGAATAAACAATTTTTTTAAATTTAACATAAAACATCAATGGTTATAAAGTTAAAAGTTTACTAATAATAAAATACGAAGATGCAAAAGGTACATACTCAATTAAATCTGGATTTGCACCCTTCGCAAGTTCACGATTATGCCCCTTCACCAATATTCGACTCCCAGGAATTGGCTTAACTCTTTCTGATGGTTTCGGCACAAAGAACCTAACACACAATCATTGATTATTCAAAGCAATTACCTACATAAGATTATTTGTAATAACGCAGTAAAAGCGAGCCGCGAGCCATTAACAGACGAACTTAGAAACAACGCTTTTACTCAATTCTTCAGTACTTCAAAAACAGGTAGACACTATATTTTATCCAGAATGTATTTATTTCAGTGATTAGAAAAAACGGTTACTTTGACATGAAATTCTTCTTCCTGTATTTCGGATCCAGCTCAAAATATCCAGAATCTGGCGTCTCGGCACTCAAATCTCCAACTTGAGGCACCGATCCTTCAACGGCTGGAGACAAATTTCTTGAAGAGTCAACGGCATCAACCACTGTGTCGGCGAAGGAAACTATTACAAAAGTTACACGTCATGCATTATCCTTGGCATTATATTTATAATAATATCAACTAAAACTAATCACTTTCAAAGATGATCGCACAAGACGATTGTTCTTTCGACCCGCGAAAATATTCGTTTAAAATATTAATTAATAAAATTATTACAACTTTTTTATCTAGGTGATCTTTAATTCTAGAACATACTTTTTTTCCTTTCGGAAGCAGATTTGCTTGCCGACTGTGTAACGACAAAGGGTTTGAACTCTTCTGGTGTCTGCGGTCCAACTTCCTGCAGCAATGTAGTCGCTTTTTCTTTATCAAAGTTGGAAGCTTCTAAAGCCCAAGAAATAAATCTTTCGGGTAGGCTCGGAAATTTTTCAGAAAGGTATTCCTTGCTTTTGGTTTTTTCTTGAATTGCTAAATGTGGACGAGCAGGACGAGGCCTGAAAATTTTCATTACGTATTTTTGTTAACATTTGTACTGACTATATCGTCGTTGAAGGTGCAAAAGTTAACATCCTCTCAGAAATCCCATAACGTTACGAAAAAGATGTTAAGATTTTGCACCTTCAACGACGATATGTAAGATCATAGCATAAAAGTAGAATCAAAAAATATTTTTATCTCCGAATATAGCTTTTTCATTATTTTTTACGAGAACTTACAAGGGAGTTGGAAAAGGTGACTCCAGTGACTCTGCCAAGGACTGATGATACATATTTGCTAAATTTTGCTGGTTGATCACCTTCTGCCGTTTCTCAATAATTGATTTGATCTCGAACCATTTATGACTGGCAGGCCTGAGAACAGTTACGATAATTAATTTTTCACACAATTGCATGCAATAAAATGTATGCAGATATGCTTAAGATTTACTACTGGAAAGATTATACGATTCAAAATATTTATCTTTTAGGACAATAAGTTTAGTTCTTCATGAAACAAAAAATTACTTGGGAGGAGGAGTTCTGGAAAACCCTTTCATCAGCATCTTATCCGTCGCTTTTTGTACATTATTTTCACAGGAAGAAAGAACATCCAGTAGGAAGGTTTCATCAGCTGCTGGAAAAATTCCTTTCATGTATTTCAGTTTTATCTTTGGGCTCTTCGGGTGTTTCGGTGCTACTTCCGATATCATCTGGTGTAATGTAAATGGAGAAACATAGAAAGAGGTGATTAAAAGTCGAACTAGTAAAAGGTGACAAAAAACTGACAATCGCTGTAGTTACACTACAGTATAATGATCCTGTTTAGTTTATAAACTCATCTTACCATATTTAACTGCGGTGACATGGGTGGTTGTGGTGAACCCCATCTTATGACAGACAAACTACCGAGTGAGGACCGAGTATACCAGTAGGAAGGTTTCATCAGCTGCTGGAAAAATTCCTTTCATGTATTTCAGTTTTATCTTTGGGCTCTTCGGGTGTTTCGGTGCTACTTCCGATATCATCTGGTATGTTGTAATGGAGAAACATAGAAATAGGTGATTAAAATTCAAACTAGTAAAAGGTATGGCTAAGTGAACTTAAAAAACTGACAATCACTGTAGTTACACGACAGTATAATGATCCTGTTTAGTTTATAAACTCATCTAACCATATTTAACTGCGGTGACATGGGTGGTTGTGGTGAACCCCATCTTATGACAGACAAACTACCGAGTGAGGACCGAGTATTACCAAATTTCAGAAGAGACACAGGCGTTCCCGTTTTTGCGGGACTGTCGGCAGGATGAAAGCTATTGATATTCAAAAATCAATTATTTAAGTCAGTCACTAATACTGGATTCACTGTATGCAAATCTGTGGCCTAATTTGTAAATTAGTATTGTCAAAAATAGTTTCGCTACCAATTCTTAAACGGTGAATTCAATCCAATAGACTTCGAATCTGCTGGAATTGAGGTAATGACAGTATCTGTGTCTTCATCCTTCCCATCACTCAGCAGTTTCTGTGAGAGTTCTAGTTGACTTGCTACATCTGGCGATATTGGATGTTTGGCCACTTGAAGTGCACTAAGGACTAGGTTAGCCCTATTGTGGTACCTTTCAAGAAAAAACGACAGAACGTGAGATAAAGCCAAAAGCGGAAAATAAGCATGAAATATAAAATAAAAAATTACACTCTCCAAATTAATTTTTTCCAGAAGTTAAGAAAAATACAGTAATGTCATGGTACTAAACGCTTATTACTTATGAAAGAGATGACGGATGAGCGGTTCTCCAGCAGTTGGAAACAGGGAGCAAATGATTTTGTAGGCAATGTCTGGTTCGCAAGAAGCCAGATAGCTTGAGGATGTACCAACACCACAATAGGAAGAGCTTGAAACAGACCGAGCTGATGGGGGACGCTCATGGAATACCGAATGACTGGGACCATCTGTGTGAAGATGATGCTGACCTCCAGCTCCACGATCTAAAGTTTCGTGAGATAAGAAGGGTCCTTGACCCTCGGAAAAAGCTTCCAGAGTAATGGACTGCTCATTGCGTTTAGTCCTTGGTGGGGGTGTGGGGGACGGTGCTATTCGTGGAGAACCACCAAGTCGCGGAGACGACCCTCGACGATTTAACGTCAGGCCTCGTAGACTTGGTACGGGGCTTGACCACCGACTTCCAGCTATGTCCTGTAAAAGCATTTTTTTTGCGAATTTATCTTTCGTTTTTTACTTTTATTACTACAAACGAGCACAACGGTTACAGCAATCAAAACTTTAAGCAAATATTATAATTACAATTACATAATAGCATAAATTACTATCTTCAATTTCCGGTGTAATTACTTTTTTTCCGTGCCTCGAAATATTTCAGAAAAAACTATCTGCGGAAATTGTTGTTAAATAAACGTTTGCATTTGTCTTTCGCTATATAACGATTGTTCGTATGTATAATTATTATTACAAACATTTTACTGCTAATTATTAGCGTACGTTAACGTCGTCACGTAGCTGCGGTTATATGCTATTTTGACAAACGTTGCAACTTATGCATATATCACAATCACTTCTGATTGAAAGTAATAATAAGTCGGTCCGGGTCCAGTAAGAATTAAGCAATTATTAGAATTATATCATCCAAAAGGCATAAAATTTTGCAATGATTCAAAGCAGTCGTCAAAGTGGGCTACCTTAATTGTTCAAAGTTCAATTAACACTCATCTTTACTGCTGGAAACTAAATTTAAGATGAACGTTTATTGAACCGTTGGACCAAACGTTTACCCTCTAGCAAATACTGGATGTTAGTCGTAATTTAATTTCTCGTTTTGGGTAAACAATTTTCTTTTGGTATTTCAATACATGAAGTTACTAATACGCTCCAAGGAACTTTAGCAATTTTTCGGTCCAGCTCATAATTGCAACGAGTTTTTGATAGCATAAACTAGTAAATGTTAGCGTTAAACTATCCTATTTGATGGTCTTTTCGCTCGAAATAATTTAAGCGGCAATCAGTAATGAAAAAGTAGTTTGAAGTTCAAGCAAAAGAAGCATCTCCATGTTGCGAAGACCTTTTAAGGATTTTATTCTAATAATATTGAGCATTGCGTTTGTGTTGTGTTAATGTGTTATTGAGACGAGACAAGGTGCGGAGAAGAATTCACCATAATACAAAGAGCTACAAAGAGATACTTGATTGCACTGGTGTGAACGAGCCATGTACATAATTACTTCGCTATGACTACAAGGTATAAGTGTCTGCTGGCGCCTATTTTATAATCAGTTAATTCAGTGCCAAAATCTGGTGAATTGGTGTAAAATCCCAAAAGAATTTTTAAAGACTATAACTAGCATAAAAAGGAATCGATCTAACAAAAGAAACAAAGTTTAAAAAATTCACCTCAAAATACGCTGTAGGCTGAGTTATAGCCAGGTGGTAAGGTGGAGTTGAAATAGCCTTGAGTCGTGGATCGTCCCAAGTTGTTGTTTTATTTGTGTGGTTGATAAAGTAACTGAAAAGTGCATAGAAATAACACAGGTTACTCCGAGTTATGTGTACTAATAGAATTAGGCAGACGAATCAAACCATAATAAAGCAAAATTCAGTGACGTTCATAATCTATTACATAGCTTTAGCACGTGTTCACAGATACTAATTATTATTGTTACTTTCAGGGAGAAACCCTATGACTCCAAATTCTTTTAGTGGCATCCTAAAATCGTGTTAGTGAATCTGTGTTACTAGAAAAAATATTCCACAGCACTTACTGCTGACTGGTATGTACGCTATAATTACTCTTTTGTTTCATGATCCTTTCATAGACAGAAACTTTCATTTTAGAAATCGACAATCGCCTAGACAGGTTTGGTGTTTAATCTTAATGCTTATTTTTTCCAGCAGGTCCAGGAAAAGAGCTGAATCTCAACTACTGACCACTATATAGCTAGTTATTATGCAGTGCTGAAAAAACGATGCTATTCAAGTTCAAAACACAACTTTGAAAACTGTTGATGTGAGCAAAATATTACTTTTTATATTTTATTACAATTATACTCCATCAAAATTCAATGTTTTGATGAGAATAAGAAGATAATTATTTGTATTGCTATTTTACTTCGGGTAAGACTCGGCTTATAAGAAAGCTTGAGTGGTGGCATCGGACCATCAATACCGCAAAATTCGCACAACTACAAATGCTACATGGCAGAAAAACAGTTTTACTAAACTTTAACCTTAAGTAGGAAATATGCTAAGTATTAAGCATTTTTTTAAATTTTCCTGCCCCTCCGAAACACATTTCCGTAAGAGCTTGAGACCAATGCATTCAAAATTCGACATCGAATTTCAGTGTCAAAATGGCTTAATTTTGGGGCTGTAAAATCATCAACTTTTTACAATTGAACTTTGCTCTAACTGGTGTTTTTTTAAAGTTCCCAAATGAATAATGCTTATGCGTCCTTAAAAGTCTCCGTTTACCGTATTGGTAAAAACTAAGAGCTTCAGAAAGGGTTGCTGACTTTTTAAGACTGGATTCATTTTACATCCTACGGTTTACGAAAGACTTTCGTACTCTAGGTGTTCTTCCGAGCTACAGTTATCCCCCTTTGGTCTGTTGTATTATTTTATTCTCCACCGTTTCCGCGGGACTTATATAAACACAATATATGTGTCCCATGGGTACTCAAGTTTCGCAGTAATGAAATGGTTCCGATGATATCCGTCTCCAATGCAGTTGTCTCCTTCACTTTTGTCTCCACGCTGGTCTCAAGTGGTCTCCACAGCATCAGTTAGAGGAAACTATAATTTTTTATTCTCACTAGAGAGATTAAAGTAGACTTGAAAAATTATATGAAAAAGTTAAATATAAATACTTAATGCGCCGTCTTTGCTCTAATGTTGCACATATAATTATAGAAAATTGTCTTATAGTGTGAATGTACCTATGTCATACATAGAGAAACGCGTGCTTTTCCACAGAATATTGCAGTATAGGAGGCGTGGAAGGAAACAAAAAAAACTGGAGTACGAATATTCTAGAGACCGGAATAACAGAGTAGAGATTGCTAGTATTACAACAAGACCATTGCATATCAAACTACCTACCTAACATACTGCTTTTTTTCTTGAACATGCGGAAATTAGTGCCACGTCTAGTTCAATAGACTGCAGACTTTAGACCCCCAATCGTATTTAAAATTTTGGTCAATTATGCTTATTGTAGCCGTATTGCTATATTAATCTTTAAAAGGAAATACTGAAAACTTAAGAGTTCAATGCTGCTTCACTTCTAAAGTGTGTGAGCTATAGACTTAGCATGATTTTGCGCATACAGTAACTACATGCATAGACACTATTTAACTATTTATCTCATATGTTTATTGAATTACGTATACATATTCTATTTGCTGTCCTTTTTTCTTATTAATTGTGACTCGCTGAACAGTTCAGACAACAATGCTAAATAGCAACAGTATTACTGCAATTTCTAAAGAATTTCGGGGCAATTAATTATACGTACACTAATGCAAGCATCAGGTACAGCTGCTAGGTATATGTAGGCAAGCATAAATCATAAATACAGGGTGACAACAAAGTCCCGGTACACCGTTTTTTGCTTATAATATGTGTTTTTATAATTCAATTGACAAGAAATTTTTACCGCAGATTGCCAAACCATCTAGCTACTTACATTATTTTTGGTGTTCAAAATAATCTCCTTTTGCTTATGCACGAGCCCAAATTCGAAAGTCGAATTTTTGCTTGCGGCATGCAGCTATTTTTTTGGAAAATGAGCCTACGCTGGGGCGACGGAATTTTTTAACGAGTCCAAATTTTGATCACGTGTGGTGTATGCGATGGCCTTTAATCGTGATAACACAAAATAGTCCAGAGGATTTAGATTGGAGGTGCAGGGGACCATTTGTGACTACTGGAAAAGTTCAGTCTTCAGAAATCCAGCTTTTCTTATGGACTTTTAACATGGTGCGTGCCGCAAGCAAAAATTCGACTCTCGATTTTGAGCTCGTGCGTAAGCCAAAGGAGATTATTTTAAATACTAAAAATTATGTAAGTAGCTAGATGGATTTGGCAGTCTGTGGTAAAAATTTCATGTTAATTGAAACATTAGAACTCATGTTATACGCAAAAAACTGTGTACCGGGACTTTGTTGCCAGCCTGTACAATTGTTTTATAACCGTGATTTAGAAATAGAAAGTAAACGTAATCATATTACTGAAAAATGAATCCAAATGAAAATATTTATCTACCTACTAGCTAAATCTACGAGTTGTGCATTCTCAATTCTCGGTAGTTCGAAACTGAACGTTTGATACCTAACCACGAATTACGAATCTACAAGAACACGGATTCCGTAATGCGGACCATAGCAGGGAACGGGAAGTACGTAATACTCAGCAAAGGAAACGCGGGTGAAAGTAAATTTATTCATGAATTTTTAATTGCACATCATTCTAGGCAAAGCATGCATAGCGACGGTAGTTAGGTGCTTTATTTTGATGCAATACTGCAAAAGTTAGTTTGTGCTGATTTCCCTAACTACTCAGAAAAGTTTTGTCCAGGTCCAGGTCCTTTTTGATACTCACAAAGCTACTTATTTCCTACCTTACCTTGTTGATTTGCCATTAATTTGGTACGCTATATTGACATAGATTTTGCTGGGAGAGTTCTAGAAGTTCGGTGAAGGTCGTTGGGGTAATAAAATAAAATTACTTGCAATGCAATGTAGAATCAGTTTGGAATACTCATATGCGTGTGGTGTAGTATGGTAACAACAGTGTCGACGGAAACAACTCAAGAACAACTTAGATATTCTAAAACATTAGTGGGTAACTGAATTTCCATTTTTGAACAGAATCAATAAATTAAGTACTACAAATTGCTTTCTTATCATAATTTCAGTAGCATTAAGTCCTGTTGTTCACTATAATCTATTTGAGCATTTTATTTTATAACTAGCTTAGATTGTTTATCATTATCATCCATTTAAGCATGTAGGTATTACAGACGAAATTAAATTTGTATGTATGTAATTACAGTTACAGTTTCGACTCACATTCGTCCAGTTCTTGGTTCAATCTTACATTCCCATCCATAAGGTAGCGGTCCCAATCCAAAAGCTTCCATTTCTATGGTACTTACTTAATTAGCAACACGGACGTTTCAGTGCGACACTTTTGACTTTGAGTCTGATTCCGAATACTTGTAGGAAAATAATTATTCTATCCGTTCAAAAATTCACAGTTTTAATAATCTCACTGTTCTCATTGTTAAAGTAAATGCATTTTGATTGATGGTTATTGCACATCACTGAGAAAAAGTAATTAATTATTTGCACAATAAGTGCCAGGTATTGTATTTAATACTGCTGTTTATATTCTAGACAGGATGAGCTTAGGTGTTTTTGAGGACCTTTGATCATTGAGTTAATGAGTATTGTACAATGTACGTAAGTCGATCACGAGCTACTACTGTAATAACATTTGAGCTGATACTGGTAATGGTGCAGGTTTCATGTTTACTATGGCTGCTTTTTATCGAAAGTCTGTAGGTAAAACTTTAATCTCCAACTTGATTCAAATAATTACCTTTAACATGTAATAATAAAAAGGAAAAATCGTAGGTATCTTTGAGCATGTTCCTTCGTTCGGGGTCAAGTCAAGATTCCGCTAAAGTCGTAGTAAGAATTTGCAATATTAACGTCATATGGTTTTACCTTATCCGTTTGGCATATGTATATGTTTCCTTCTTGCTGATTTTAGGATTTAGAATAATAAAAATAATGAAAAATACCTGTAAGGATAATGTAATATGTAAATTTTGGATTTACTAATGATAATCTCAGTGAGGTACTTTTTAGCTGAGGTTGAAGATCTCGGCCTTAAGAATCTTTATTACCCTAATTACTATGTTAGAAAACAACATAATAACGTTGTTTACTGTTTACTTCGTCGAACAATATGGGGATGTAGTTGAATTTCGGAAAAAAGTATAGTGGTGCTTATTTTGCTTATATCGATGGGTGGTAGAAATTTGTTGTTCCTTGCAGAAAGTTTGGAGAAAGTTACAAGGTTGTTGTGTAATATTTTCACCGTTAGTTGTTTACATTTCAAGTACAAGCACACGTTAGTACATACGTAATGTCAATACCCTAGTTGACTGGAGCTGGAAGTGAGCAAAACTTTGATCCAAGATCGCTGACATAATTCTAAACAAACAGATAGAGAACCACACTGCACTCCAATTACATTATGTTGAACCTACTATGAAAGTGTACGCAATCATAGTTTATTTGACTCCGGGCAAGAAACAGTAAATAGTCTCCTACGAATTATTAAACGAGAGTGATTTTACAAAGTTGATAAAGTATTATATAGTCCTAGCTCGGAGTCCTCACTTCTAAATTGAACTGAAGGCTAAAAAAATGTACTTTGAAATTTGTTTTCGTAGGAGGTCTATGTGTTTATTGCCTTTTAGCTTTCCCGTGACTCATGAGTATGAGGCGACTGCGATGTTTCTAAGCATCCGTAAGCTGGTTTGTTTGGTATTGCAATATCCTATAAAAGGGTATAGATGCGTAACACGGGTCTTTCCCCGTATATTGTAAGCATTGTTGAAATCCATTTCTGCCCCCATCTCCAGTACGTAGGTATGTACATACCTCCAGTGTTTGCAGCAATTGCAAAGACTACCTACCAACTCGTATGTAGTTTATGAGGAATAATATTCTCCAGTGCGTCTGTCCAGGTCCCGGTCCAGGTCCATCATTCCGGTTTTGCTCGGAGCGGAGTTGAGAATGTACAGCATGCGTATTTCGCAGTGACGGTCGGGAATCGGGGATCTTAACAGCCTCAGCTCAGTGATATATGTATACGCATACTGCACCCTTCACAGTTGAATGGGTTGTCAAATAATAGTATTCTTGCTCGCATCAGTTGAGAACTAGAACTAGGAATCCGGTGTGTATCGACTTACGTGATCAGTAAAAAGAGTGTAGGAGAAAAGTTGGGTTTTAAGACGTTTGGGCAAATGTGGATCATTAAATTCACACCATTCTTCTGCGGTAGCCCAAGCTAAACCGACACATACATAAGCAAGGCATAATTGTACCTACGTCATAAATGACATGATGCAAAAGTACAGATTCGGTTTTCCGTCGTGTCTAACATTTTGTGGTTGTGGTTGTGCTTGTGCTTACTCACTACGTGCAACGACAACATCAAGATCTGATCACAATCTCTTATTTTCATTTTATACCCTTGGAAGAACTCTAGCCAGTGTCAGAGCTGAGTGACCATGCTGTGGACGTGGACTTTGTAACCATTCATTCTATGCTCTACCGGTCGTCGTTAGTGCCACAGACGTCATAGTAATTGTCAAAAGGAAGTCCTGGGAATCGCATGGCGGTATGAGGACCGTGATGTGGTCCAAATGGACTTCGAATTCGGTCCTCTTTGCCATTATCGTCATTATTGTGATAATGGTATACTGGCAACAAAAATTGCTCACATTGGAAGAACAGCAGAAGAATTTTGGTAAGTTATTTTTTATACCGCGGTAATTGTATTTTACGCCGTTTTATTCTTACCTTCGGATATCGCATAATTACATTTAGCGAGCAAATAATGGTGAATAGGAATCTCAAATTCATAAGTTCGAAAACGCACATGCTTGAAAAGCTTGAATTTTACAAATTTTTCAGAAATTTTTAGAATTCTAGAAAATTTTAGGAAAAATCATCACTGCCTTGCTCAATATTTGGTTTGATCCTGCATGTACACTTTCAGAATTATTCTGAGTTCGTTTATTTGAACTCTTGAGGTGGTGGGTTTTATTTTTTTTAATTTTCACCAAATAGTAAATCGTCGTTGAAGAGTGAAAAATGACTTTATGCATTGAGCCCCGTGCTGAGCATACCGCATGCTAAATCGATATTAATAACATTAGTATTCTGCTTAAGGGGTCAATTGCATATAGCCATTTTTCATTCTTCAAATACGAAATAGTTAATATAGTTTAATAATTTATATATTATTTGCCTCCAATATTGGTCCCTGTAAGAAAGATACATCGAAGTGATTTTTTTGAAAGGGTGGCGTCACTGATTTTTTGATGTGTTACTGAATCTACTGAATCTAATGCTGATAAATATTGCAAATTGCAAGTGGGTAACAGTGAAATTATTGAATGGGTCATCAATAATCGTAGCAAATTTGAAATTGGAAATTGGTTTTACTAATTTTTAACCTTTCTTGACTTTTTTATAACTCATTTGGGTCCTAAGGCGTTTTACTCGTTAAAATGAGCCTTTTTGCCGTAGTGTTCATTTTACAGTTTTGAACGTAATTTTGTTACGATTATCATTTTGTAAAATTTTGTGGTAATACTTTCCAAATTACAATATACAATATCAAAATATGTTTTCCCATATTTACATAGAATATCTCATAATCCCCGTATGTAGATCGAATATGTACATAGTACACATGGTAGGATTGCTGCTAGTTGTCGCAAGGCAGGAATTCCTATGGTATGTTTTGCCTTATATCGACGCTAATTCCTAAACGTTAATAAAACTAAAATTTCACAGACGTATTATCATAGCTATTGTTAACGAATTACCTAAAATATTTTTGGCAAGAATAAAAAAAATGTTGTAAAGCATATTAACTTGTATAAATGTTGTACGGTACAGAGATATACAGCACAGTTAAGGCATTTGTATTTTAGACATTACCTATTTATTGTTAGAATTTGTTAAATGTTTCTAACCAAATGATTTTAATGCTTTATCAAATAAGAGCTTACTCGTTAAAGTTTTAGAGTCTGTGCTAATTGAACTATTTAATACTTCATGCCCGGTAGTGGTACTTCCGTGACTACTCTCGTGTAGTGCTCCGCACGGGTCCAGCTGTACTCGGGTACTTGGGTACGGGTACGGGTACGGGTGCGGACCCGGGTACACATTTCGTGGACCCGAGTAATTAGTTGTACCCGGGTACAGGTACAGGTGTTGGACCCGAAGTGCGGGTCC
>JAAXYX010002524.1:0-17189 GCA_036851915.1 Ptenothrix huangshanensis
TATAAAATAATTTTGCAGCCTATATTAACCTAAAAATGTGAAGCAAATGAGATTAGTTTAAAAAATAATATTTGACTATAATTTTATCAGCTAGAGAAATAGGAGTATTAATTGTATTTTATTAAATACCACCGATAAACAATCGAGGCATTATATTTGAAATATATCAAACAAAAAAACCTTATGCTAAAGGCACACTGTGGCATGCAGAGTTGACAAGATCTACGGTGATCGCTCTTCGTTGGTTGAGCACGGTAGAGTAAAATATCCACAGTTTTCTTATGAAAACAATGGTGCAAAAAGAAATTGTTTTAAGTATTTCCTTTCTCTTTAATGGGAAAGTAACATGTACACTTAAGTGACCACCAACTTCAACTCACATTTTTCCATAAGTTTGAATGCAAATTTTTTCAATTCACTACCGAATTCGACCGTAGTTTAAATTTTAAGCCTACCCTAACCGTACATTTTTTTCCTTAAAAACACGAGCCTAGCGTACCGTAGCCTATATTTGACCGTCGAAAACCGTAAATTTTTGTCGTCCCCTACATCGTCGCCTATATGTAGGCCGTACATATAGGGTAGGGCCGATGTCTGGTTCGGGGTGTGTTCGGGTGCTCAAGTACCTCCCGAAATTTTTGATTTTACACTGGATATAATGGCGCAAAAATTTGAAAAAATTGAAAAAGTCCCGAATTAACATTCTCAAGCACCCCCCGAAATTCAGTTTCAGCTACGCCCCTGCCTGTTGCTTAGTATGCAATGAGAAAGTGCTTGTTCTGGCCACGAAGCGTGGTATATATGTCTGTACTAGATCACGTTTAGTCTTTTATAGCATTTTTGTTTAACTCAAGACAAAAAATTGCATTTTGTAAGGTAACGAATAAGTTAATAATAAAATGGTCGAATTCTACCGAACTTTCGACTAATTTAGATCATTTTCTTTTGTTGGTTTTTTATGCTGGAATTTATTAAAGTTCCCAAGCAGACAATTATAGTCACTATTTTTGTCCTAGACCTTGAAGTAGATTGAATCGAAAATTCTATAAGTAGAATACGAAGTTACCATATAAAAGAACCATATCTTCGATGAAGAGTCAAAATGACCTAAATCGAAACACAGCTAGAAGAACTATGCACTAAATCCAAAACTGCTTAAAAGCAAATTGACCTAAATCCACATTTAAACTAACGGATTTAGGTCATTCTGCTTTGAACTTGCATTGGATTTAAGTCGTATTGCCTTTTGATTCCCTTAGATTTAGGTTTTGACTCTTCATCGATGATATCCACGCTCATAATTAAAAGATGAGTTGGCTATTGTGATGCTTGTTTGAATATGAAATTAATTGTCTTTGGATTTTGGGCTGTGTTGCTTACAGTAATGTCTGAAGTAACGCTAAAAAACGGACCTAATGGAAAGGAAGCAGGGCATGGTGGTGATACCAATGGTGTGGAAATCAATGGAGTTAAAACGACGAAGGTAGTGGAGGGCATTGAGAATGTGGGTGAGCAGGATTCTGGAGCCTACATGGCCAATTACAAGGCCCACAAGAAAGGAATCTCGCATGATGAAATGATCCTGGCGTACAGTGAATGGGCAGACAATTATGACAAGGTTTCACACCAAATCATCCATTCATTCATTCCATTCTAATCGCAATCCGAGTACTAATCCTAATTATACAATCACGTAGTTTCCACAAGTTGCTGCATCTATAGTATTTTGAATTATCCATTATTTCGAGTCTCTTTCTTGATTTTGTTAAAGTCACATGCTAATGCGTCCCGTCAAAACGACTATGTAAATGCATAGGAGCTCGTTGACCATAGTGACATTTTTACAATGGCATGATTTTCAATCCCCCTACATGAAATCCCTGCATATTTACATTGGCTGTAATGACATGCATTTATAATTATTATTTGTCGTCAACTTCACACTTTTTCAAACTCTCTCTAATTCAGCTACGTTTTGCAAATTATAATGCTTATATTTTTATAAAATATTTATTTTTGGAATTAGTTTTTACATTCTTCATTTGTTTCGATTTGAGATTTGTGCCCTGGTTTTTCCTTAAAATTAAAGTTCGTAGATACCCCGAATTAATACGTTGGACCATTCTGTCCTGTTAACAATCTTAAAATGTAATGTAATTACAATATCAGTGTCTGTCTCTCCTCTTTTACTCGAACTAGTGTTTCCATTGAGATCCTATTAATTAATTGCTACTAAAATTAATTACAGCACCCGTATCATTATATTTCGTATTGGTACTCACACGATTTGAATAATTAGTAATATTAAAACACCTCGTATCAGCTTACATTCAGCCACAGGGATCGAATAATTATTTCTAATGATATTTCTGCTTAACACCAAGGGCGTAGCTGGGGGTGTGCTCGGGTGCACTTCCCCTACATTTTTGATCTTAAACTGAATATAATGGCGCTAACATTTGAAAAAATTGAAAAAGTCCCGATTTAACATTCCCAAGCACCCTCCGAAATTCAGTTCCATCCAGCTACGCCCCTGCTTAACACTCAAATAGAATTTGAGCAATCCTCCGCGTATTATCCATATCGTATGAATTTTTGAGCCTAGATAGGCTCATTAATTTAATGGATAGTTGTAGGATTTAAGATATTTTAGTTGATATTGATGTACATGCCTAAATGATAGTAATAACATTTTCTGTTTTTTCTTGATGCTAAGGATCTTTGTCCTGGAAGGTATAATGGACCAGTGATTGCAGCCGACGCATTAGCTGAACATTATGCCGAGGGAAAGAGGGCGGAAGTCAAGATTCTGGATGTTGCTGCTGGAACAGGTCGGGTTGGACAGGAGCTTTACAACAAAGGCTTCAGGTGAATATTACTAAAGCAAGAAAAAAATCAAAGGACTAATTACCTACATTCATTTGAGAAAGCGCATGCATCCGAATAATTATGCTTCTTACTTGTGTGTTTTGAACAAAATGTTGCACTTAGACTTTTAGATGCGCTGGAGCCATCACCAGGAATGCTCAAAGTTCTGGGTGGACGAGGAATCTACCAGAAATCCTTTGAGACGCCTATTGGATTTAAGCCGATCGAACAAATTCCTACGAGTACATAATAGCATTAAATATTAATAAATGAAAAAATTATGAATTATTAATTTCTCAATTGCGTTTACATTTCAAGTAGTAACCCGGAAATACTGATTTATCCTGCAGATGCTTACGATGCACTAGTCATTGCTGGAGGGATGGGAGAGGGACACATTCCAGTTCAGGCCGTCGACGAAATGATTCGAATCGTTAAACCAGGTAAGTTGTAATTAATCAAATACAATTATTATTTCTATTGCTATAGAATTCATGTAATTGGTTACTTTCGAACTTTCCCAGAACTATAGTGTATAATTGAATTCGGAATTTGTTTGATGGTGCTAATTAGGAGGTGCCATCTTCATCGTAATGCGCGAAGAGTATCTGTCCTACGTGGAACAGTACGTGGGAAAATTAGAACCTTACATGGATCAACTTCAGGCTAATGGCTACTGGAAAAGGGTAATCATTATTAGTACCTACCTATATAGTAATTAAATAATGGTAGAATTACTTGGCATTCGTTTTTATAATACTTCTTAGGATCTTACGATTAGTAAGTAATTATTTTAAGTAGAAGTGATTCGATTTCGATGGTTATTTTTATTAAAAAATTAGGTGTTTCAAAATGAATAGGCTTAGATTGCATTTTTTTAAATTACTTTGTTTTGAACTTTAAGATTTTCAAAGTGCCTACTTTATATTAACATTTATTTAGCAGACTTTGGAATTGCAAAAAGAATCTTTATATTTCATTTCATAACTGCTGCGAATGAAAAAACTGAAACATGACATTTTAGAATTTTCTGAATTTTGAAAATCAGTTTCAACCCTTTCTAAAAAATAGTTAAGTACGATTTTTTTCAGCTTTTAAATGTTAAAGTATAAGATAGAAAACTTCCTCTATAAATGACAACATCATGAATTTACTCATATGCAATAAGTTGTGCTCGAAAACCTTTATTCCAGGGTTTGACTAAGTAAATACGTAGGTTTTACTTTTACTATTTGTTCTGTTGCAAAGTACCCTTTGAATAATTACTAACAAGAACGTTTTTTTACACAGACCTCCCGCAACATTGTCCCGGAGTATTCCTTCAACAAAAATGGCGTCGTCTACAACTACGAAGTTTTGTCTGACACAGGAGTTGACCATTTTGACCAATCAAACTCAGAGTCTGGTCAATCCTAATGACTTATAAATGTGTACAACGTATGTGTTTGTTAACGTAACTCGTAATTATTATCATTCAAAAGCAAGTTCACATTTCAATAAAACCAAATGACCTCTTATGAACTCCAAAATTTTGTAAACTAATTGTGATACTCACGATAGGGTACCAAATACAAACGTTATCAGTCTTTTTCACAATAACTTAACTAATACTAGTCATTCAATTTACTAGATTCTTTTATTAGGTACATATTTATCAGTTATCTGCACTTGATTATCTTTATGATGATGATGATGATGATGATGACGAAGACGATTATATGATGAAAATAAATGATAATCACAATGGACTGATGAACGGTTGATTGGGAACCCATTGGAAACGAATCATTACGTGTGAACTATAAAACGCACTAATTATAATATATTCAGCATTATTTGGAGCATTAACACAGTTCTAATATAATTAAGCATAACAAACCCTTATGTCGTTTTAAACTGAACTCCACAGTAAGCAATCCATAAATATACATAAACCATTAGGAAATTTTCTTGACTTAATTCATCATCAAATACTCTGAAAATTGCAAAAATTGACTCACTAACGAACTCTTTAAATTAATTTAAATAATATGTACGCAACAATGGGTGCGCGTATGCTTGCCGATAAATGCATACGCATACGAATTAGAAGGAAAACAGCAAACTCATTGAATTAACTTCGAAATCCTTCACCTGCGAATATACGTGCACAATACGGAATATAAAAATGAATGTTCTTCAAACACTTTTGTGTGGCTGAAATTTCGCTGACTAGAAATATCTCCTTGTAATGATTACAAATGAACAGTTGATTTTAAATAGCAATAAATTCGTGGTACATTAATGTGTAGATGACGAAGATGCTTCCCGACATCCACACTTTGTATGAGATTCATAAATTTTTCGAACATACTCTTCACAGCAGAACAAGGTTGGAACGCGTGCATAACTAGTGATTAACTCGAGTCTTTCGGACCATTCAGAAAATCCGTGAGATCTTCTAGAGTACATTATAGCACTTGCTGCCACTTGTGAGGGAGGGAACCTGTCATTTGGTTCGTCTGCAACGGTAAAATTAAATCCAAATCAAACTCTTTATTTAACCTTGTACAAATTTATCTCATCGATTCATCGTTTGTACTTACCTTGAAGAAGTACATCGACAACTTCAATAGCGAAAG
This sequence comes from Ptenothrix huangshanensis, assembly GCA_036851915.1. Classification (NCBI taxonomy): domain Eukaryota; kingdom Metazoa; phylum Arthropoda; class Collembola; order Symphypleona; family Dicyrtomidae; genus Ptenothrix; species Ptenothrix huangshanensis. The sequence goes on from JAAXYX010002524.1 coordinate 5,490, forward strand.
CCCTAACAGCATCGGTAATCCTGTTCCAAGATCCATCAATCTCCCCGTCATCGTCCTCGCCAACGCCTACGCCATCGTAACCGTTACCGTCCTTGTGGTCGGCATTCGCAGCGACAGCTTGATCATCATCTTTATGTCTGTGTGTATGACTGTTTTCAGTAACTGATTTAACTTGTGGTGTCGACGAATTATGAACAATGTTATTGTTATTTGTCTCATACGTCACTGAACTTTGATTAGGGAACCCAGATCCCATTCGTTTCTCCGACCCTTCAATAACAAAGAGTAGGAAAAATTCTAGGAATGTGTAAGCTGTTGGAATGAGTATGACCCAATCAAAATAGTAGAGAATAAACTTTTCCAATTCCACATATAAAGTGAAGGAGAAGGTGGAACACGAACTTTGAGGTAAATAACTTCGCAGGAATTTCATTTTCGGTGTATCAAGGTCTCGTTCCTCCAACTTCCCTGTAAGCAAATTTCATCAAACCAACACCTGCATAAAAAGCATAATGAAACATACGACCCCCTGTCGCGACTGTTTTTGCTGCCCAGTGACCTAACAAATCCGAGAATGTAAGTTGCTTTTGAACAGGCATACAAAAGTATAGTGAAGTTCAAAATAGCATAAAAATAATATTTTGTTTAATTCGAGACATTGACATTTGCATCACACTATCTATGTTTATGTATGCAGCACTATTTTTACTTGATGATCAAAAAATAAAATATGTCGGTGTTTTTTTTTTTTAAAAAAGAGTAATTTACTGCAAAGGAAATTCTGAAGGAAACTGCAAACTAAAAGGTTCCTGAAGTTAAATTAAAGGCTCCCCTCTTTAAATTACATGAGTATTAAATTGAGTTTTTTCTGTTCTTTGCAGTGCTTTCTAAAAAGCATAAAAATCAAAATAAAATTTAAAAAAGTGTAATAACGTTCCAAAACAACCAATGGCAAGGCAAAAATGCAACAATTTTGATTGCCTTAATTAGGTTTACTAAAACAAAAGATGTGGAAACGAACCTGCAATGATGAGACAACAAAGAGCAACTAAAGTCAATTGTTGACCTGGAATATCGTGAAAATCGGAGAAACGATCGTAGAGATAAACGGCCAAGTGTAGGGTATTCCTCGTTAACCTGTCATTTTCTGCAACTTCCATCAGTAGATAAATTATTTTCGGTCTTCCTGCTCTCTGACATGTGATAAAAAGACAATGTTAAAAATTAGTACAATAAATACTAAATACGGGAAAACAACTTAACAAATGAGCATTTCCATTATTTTATTTCAACAATAGATTTTTAATCAATTTTAATTTATTAATCAATAATTGACTGTTCTAAATTCTGACGACGACTTACTTGAGGCGAGGTACCCTTATATTCCAACCGACATTTTTCCCTTTTTATTAGGCCAGTGACATAGTCTTTGACTTGAACACAAAAGTGATCGACATCATTCATACCGAAAGCACACTTCATGTGACCAACTCGGTTGACCAGCTCAGTGAATCCGGGATCGAAAGTTCTATTCATTGGGATCGTCAAGGGGGGAACAACATTCAAACCACGTTCATTTTTATTTTTCACGCCTGTATTTGTTCCAGGCTTTTGAAAGGGAACGGCAGCCATGGCATAAGGAACTTTAGGAGGTTCATAGTCTGACCCATTCGATGAAAACTCCGATTCATCATCGTCATATGATCGATCAGGTGTGGGTGTCCACACTGTCGCCGATTCGGATGCCGACGTAGCATTAGACCTGGATAGTCCAGATTGACCAGAACCAATACCAAGTCTTGGATTTGACAGTGAAGGGAAATAAATAGTTGCTTTCGAACTTGCAATCGTCATCGTGCTTATGATTTATTAGAATTTAAAAATATTGTTTCCTACAATGGAAATGTAATTATCAGCAAGTCTCAAAAATAAATTGGGAAAATGATTGAATGCTTGACCAAGCAGCCAAATCTCCTGATACTGGTGCCAGTAATATTACCTACGTCAGTACAGACACATTTATTTCTCGATATAACATTTGGAAGTCAGGCCATGAAAACACTAACTTAGATTACGAGAAAACACTTTACATCGATAACGGACAACGGCTGTGAAACAACTGGATTGCCAAATTAATAATTGCTAATTGTTTTGAATATATTATTGCGCTCACAGGATGACAACGAATGATCGATCAATATTCATAATTCTGCTGTCACTAAATTGCAACACTGCATTTACTTTACTGCCCATTAAAAAAATCTATTTTAAAATTACAGCACGGCTCTTACATCGAAGGGGTTGACTTTGACCTTATTTTTTAATCCAATACATTCGCAGTTCGCAGAACTGCAATTTTGCAATAATGATAAATAATCAATGGTAAATGATCAACGATTGTTCTACGTCCTTGATATTTAATTTTTCGTGGACAAATTGCAATGATTAATGATAAGCGAATGACGAGTGACGAACTTTAGCAGCTGTAATGAAGTAATGGTAATGACCAAAAAGTTATTCAAGTAACACAGTAAGAATAATTACGGGTCAACCATTCAAAATTGCACATATCTCCAATTTCGAATTCCTTCCTATTCGCCGAGGAATGATGAAGCAGAAGGAGATTGAATAATAAGGGAAAAGGATGATTACTGGTGATTTGTATTTTTGTAATATTATGATCATGATTACCATTACCATAGCCATGCCAGGTGCCAGGTGCAGGCTGAAGAAAACCGACTTTCCTGCATTAGTAGTACATATTTCTTACTACTCACGAACGAAATACCTAAGTTATCTTAAACTTTCCTTATCCAGATCCAAAAGATATTTTAATAAAGTAATGGGAAGCAAATACAAAATACTCTTTCCTTTATTATTATTTAAATTTTCTATGTATAATTATATGAATTACATGCAACTCATAGACAAGTATTAACACTTACTGGAAAGTATACCGCAAAACTTCTAATAAGAGTCCCGGCTATCATTGTAAATATTGACTTTTCTCCCCGGCCATCGTAATGCTTAAGCATAGAATTTGACCCGGTCAAACAAGGAGACAGGCTATCTTTAGAGGCCCGCTCTTATAAGAAGTTTTACGGTATATTCGTTTGCCATGTAGATAAGTTAATATATTTGCCTCGTGGAAAACGATCAATTGCAATATTAGCAACCTAATGATAACTGATTTTATAGTTTAATCAGTTTCTCGTGTTTTGGTGCGACTAGCATAACGGATGTAAACCATAAACAGAAATCATTGACTACCTACTTATGTATCATTATGTACGTTAGTCAGATATTGAAAATAAATGAAAACAAAAGTTAATTGTACATAAATGTTTCTCTCGCTCCGACTTAACTTATCGCACAACACGTTATGTTACTTTCATCTTCTATCCGTCATAGCCGTGGTGGTACTACTGAATGAACAGCGAACAGCCATTATGTTATACAAGCTCAGAAAATACAGTTACTATCAGATCTTGGTACACGCGCAAAAATATTGTTACGAGTAAGGTCGGTAAAGGTATTTTGCTTCTCTTATTAGTCAATCACTGTTACACCGTCGTAATTTGTAATAGCCAAGAGACTCAGCGATTGACATAAACCTCTCTGAAAAAACCGGATTTTTTACGGATTTTCGCGATGTATAAATGCCTCATCTATTTTACCCGTAAATAATTACTTTTAACCGGTACCGGATAGCTGTAAGCTGTCTAACGTAATTGCATGGAAATCGGCTTTTTACAGCTATAACCAACAACTGTGTAAACCCAAGCAGTTTGTGTCAGTAATTATAACGAGGTGATTATAAGGTACCTGCATAATTCAATAGATCGTTGTAATTACCTTTTACAAATAATTACCTCATAATTGATAATTAGAACAACGTTTTCCAAACTCTAATTGTAAAAACAAATTAATTACAACTTTTCGTGGATGAATAACTTGCAGGGTAGATGAATTTTAAGTAATTATTTGTTCACCCACCCTGAACTTGAACTTGTAGCTTTCCATTCAATATGTCTGCAAATTCGATGATTTAACGTGCAAGTTTCCAAGTATGAAAAGAAAGAGGTCGCAGGCAACGGCATTTCACAACCACCCATACTATACTTCCTTAGCTGACTACACCGTTCAACTAATTACATTACCATCAGGCCCAATCGTCCCAATACTATCCGCTATCACGTCTTATTTTACTGTAATATTTTTTTGAATGTAATTAATTAATTATAGTTATATAATCCATTACTTGTATATTTAGAACTTATTTTCGCCTTCACATTCCTCAATAGCAGATTTTACCACGGGTACACTGTAAAAATAAAAAATCTTAAAACAAGAAAAAATACATCTAAAACGCTGAAAACCTACAGCTATTTAGTATAATCTTGAAAGACTTTTTTGAGCGCATCTGAAAAGCATCTTAATATTAATTAATATTATTGCATCTTATTTTTTACAGTGTACTGATAGTCTTTTTTATAAAAAGAGCAAAAGCTAAATGACTAATGGTCTCACATGAATGGCACAAAAGCCCCCGGTAGTGAAAGAGCATAACGTCGATGAAGAGTCAAAATGACCTACATCCAAATGCCGCCAAAAGCAATATAAACTAAATTCAAAACAGCTTAAAATCAATATGACCTAAATCCCACATTTAAACTAATAGATTTAGACCATTTTGTATTTAACTTCCATTGGATTTAAGTCGTCTTGCCTTTTTATGCATTTGGATTTAGGTCATTCTGACTCTTCATCGACGATAATTAACTTTAGCGTCCATTCAAATATTTTCGAAGGTGCAAAGCATCCCACTCAAATCGTTCGGCATTGCATTGCTTTGAAATTTACTGTATACACGGTAAAAAAAAGTGTAATGGAGATGCCGGTAACAAAAAGGTAATAGGGGTATGTACTAATCGTAACTAGAAACTCGGTGTTTCAAATTATGGTCAACCGAAAATCTTGTAAAGTTTTCTACCGGTATCTCTATTAAAATGGAAAAGCAACAGTGATCACTATTGATTTTTACAGTTAATTCTATTACACAACATTTTACCGGAGAACCGATTACTTTTAATAGACATATCTATTAAACATTTATTAGGTAATAGAAAATTCCATTATGCTTAATAGAAGTTTCCATTACTTTGAATAGATATTCCATTAACTTTAATCGACGTTTCCATTGATTTTGGTAGGACTAACTATACATCAGAGCAATATTTTTTACTGTTAATTTTAATAAGTGGGACTCGGTAAGTTATTAACAGAAAAAACTATTAATATATATTTAACAGGTTTCGCTATGAATTTTTTTCTGTTATTAATAGTGATTAGTGATTTCTGTTTGAAATTAATAGAAATCCGGTATATTTCGGCATTTTTTTAGCGTGTGGTACCCATGACATGACTGCCGAACTATGTATGTAGAACGTTTTTGAACTTCGTTGTATGAAAATTCCACCTAGTTTAAAAGTAGTACTTTGTCAGTCTGGATCAATGAATCAATGATATTGGATAGTGCAAGATCCTCTTCATTTCCTCATGCATTACTACTACAACTTACGATGAGTATTGTATTTTAATAACTTTTAGGGAGGTTGTCTAGACAAAGAATGTATAATGTAGTTATACTATTTTAATTTAGAATCATAAGTTCATTTTCATTGAAAATTAAAGACGAAGGCTGCGCGCGTAGGACTGACGATACGAATTCTAAAAGATAGCATTAGGTCTTGGGAGTCTTGCCTTAATGGAATTGAATAATCAGTATATGTATTTTATTACTTCTCTCAGAATTCGTAGTAATTACTTATGGGAGACCCGAGATCTGCGAAGGCGAGAGACCACGAGAGAAACTTTCAGGATTTGAAAGAAAGTTGTAGGAGGACAGGAAGTTAAGTCGGGAAGAATGTGGGGATGTGGAAGGCAAGAGAATAAAAAGTGTTGGGGTGAAAAACCTCGGATGGGATTTGTACAATGTACTCTCAACTCAGGACTAGGATTCAACTCCCGTTGAACTCATCATTGCCATTGCCAATTGCCAAATGTCAGCAAGTGAATTCAAAAGCTTTTGCTCCGGTTGTCGTGTCTCTATTAGTATTTCCTCGACACATAGTGATTTTTTGCAATGTTTTTCCCAACTCTAACTCTCACATTGACGATGCTGATGAAGATTCGGTTATTCGGTATTCTATTTTGTATTTCTATCTATAGCACCACGTCCACGTCCACCTTCTATATGAACACCAACATCAACTGACGACAGACGACTGACTGTAAAACACCAACTTTATTCTTCCGGATCACACACACAAAACAGACAGGCAACATAAGGAACCTATTTATCCTGCTCCAACCACAAATCACGAATCGTGCAAACCAGGTTAACTGCAATTTTTCTAAAAGGCAAAGGTGAACTTTTTCTTCCGTCATTTCAATATGTTGGACAACACAAACAAGGCGTCTGAAAATTAAGAGCAAAATAGCAGTAGTCATGGTTTGCACTCTTTATAAGTGCGTTTTCAGCTCGCCACACGATGTGTAGTATTGTTTGAAAACATTTGAAAAATATGCATACCTAGGTTAGGTACCTTTATTATTATCTACCTACATTTTTCAAATAGCAAAGCGCCCTGCATTTACTACTGATTTGTTTTTTAAGAACAGGCACAGCGTTACAAGTTTTTACATTTTTATATACGTTTTTAAAAATAAACCAAATGTACAAATTGCATCTTTTTTAGATTCTCATATCGAAATGTACTGCATACAAATATGGCAACTCTACACCAGTCGTTAGTTACTCGATAGTTTTCTCCTCATACTGGATTGCAAAATGAGCATTTCTAGTGTTTCTGTACTGGCCCCAAAGAACCTAAAAAGTCAACTTACTTTTAGTGCCTCTCATCATCTACACCTGTCAGAATCAAGCCTCCAAGAACAGGAAAAAGCTGCAGAAGTACCTTCCTAAACGATTTAATTTGCAAGTTCAAAAACATTCTATGCAATAATGGGATAACATTACAAAGCTATGTATTTACAAGGATAGGATGCAGGACAGGAATGCAATGCAAATGCCAGCAAGAAATGGAAATGGAAAGCAAAACATTATTAACATCACCGCATCACGATCACCCGAAACACACCCAAAAGCATTAAAATACGCAATTTAAAGGCCAATTTTAAATCAGTATTTTTTTGTGTAGGCCCCTGGAAAAAACTTGATCTCATCCAGTGTATTTAAACAAAAACTACATCTTATCTATAGTGTCAAGTATAAAAAAAATTGCGCCTTTTCATGTAAAAAAAACTGCGTCGTTTTCGTTACATTTAAAAAAACTGCGTCTCTTTTGCCTGAATGTAAAAAAAACTGCGCCGCTTTAGTGTAAATTTTCAAAAACTGGGTCTTTTTCGCGTGCATTTAAAAAATGCCTCTTTTCCGAGCGAATCTCAAAAAAGGCAGTGTTTTAAAAATCCTTTGTAGGTCTAGGCCTACGTGGCCTACGCCTTGTTACGCTACTGCACTGTGTTGAACGCTGAACTGGTGGATCTGGAGCAGGGGCGTAACCAGCAGGAAGGCAATTATTAGGCCCAGGCCTTATCAAAGGATTTTTGACAAAATTAAAAAAAACTAGATATTTCATACATAAAAAACTACAATAAACACAATATTTACAATGCATAGAAAATAAACTATAATTGTTGTTCAAAAAATGTGGAACGAACCCTTTATAATATTCCGTGTTACTAAAATACACACTAGATAAACCAGGCTTTTGGCAAACGGGCCTACCTAGAAAAAACTCCTGGTAACGCCACTGATCCGGAGTGGATTATAAAGAATTGCTACAAAATTGCTCCGAGACTTGGAGACAACCATGACGATGCATGACAGCACAAACGCCGACACCAAGACCAAAACCAAACCCACCGCCAATACGAAATCAAAAGCCAAAGCTAAATTAAATGCAAATCCAATTTTAGATCATCTTTTTGTCTTCCGCTTTTATTTCGCCTGGTCGATCATGGTTCTTGCTTTTGGATGAAGAGTTTCGAACCCGAATCGCCGACCCGGGAGAGTGTAGTATAGTGCATGCTAATAATTGTCGTCAACCCGAAACCCAATCTACGAGAGGAAACCAAAAGCAGCAAGAGGAATACTTAGTAAAGCCAAATACCGAACAACCGTAAACATGGGTATCGGCATTTGCAATCGGGCATCAGCCCACATTTCACAGTGGTTCCATGCAGTTCACTAATTTACAGCTTCAATGACTGGGAATAAAAATAAAAATACAAAAAAACAACATCTTCATCGGTAATAATACACAGCCGTACTCCCCAATTACTCTACAATGAGAAGCCTCCATAAATACAATGCTGAGTATAAGACCATAACTGCGTTTATTTGTTCATCATCATCGTTATTCCAATTGCCAAAAGCAGTCCAATTGCAAGTGCAATAGTCCATAGTTTTCTAAACCTTGCAAGTTGGTATGTACACGTTCAGAAATACTTTACACGTAAGATAGATGAAATCATGCAAGACTTCTACCAAATAAACGGTAGAATTTTACAGGTCGTTACAGAATTTACCTGCAAATAAATCTATCCGTTAAACTGGTAAATAATAAACAATGACCCATAAACAATGTCACGGTGAAGAAGGGGGATGGGGCTGAAAATTGGGCTGAGATCTAGGCCCGTTGCCTTTAACATTAGAAAATTTCAAAAAAAGCGTGACAGAGGGAGTAGAAGTAGGGGCCTAACAAACGGTCTTTTTAGCATGACATCATGGACAGCATGGACATCATTATGACGCTCCCTATAACACAGAATGAGGTAGAAATTATCACCATAACTGTCAACCCAAGGCTAAAGATTGGATTGGATTTGTGAAGTTCATTTTACCTGGTTAAGAGTACAAGACTTCAAACTAAAAGCATAAAAAGTGATTTACAGTAAAATGAAGTTTTGTTGCAAAGTGCATGAGTATATGGAATAATTATCTGCAATTTTTCAAAATAAAATGGTCTTGGTGCAGAATTTATCTGTAACAATTTTTAACGGTGATTAAGAACATGAAAATCCAATTACATTTAATACCTGTACAATCCTGTTTTAATTTAGGTATGTACTTAAATCCAATTTCAGTGAAAACTAGTGGTTTGTTTAATTTTTTCAAAAAGAACTACTTTTTTGGAACGTTTTTTCATTTCAAACACGTTTTGTATTTGAGCTATTTTTGCTTCATAAATAATCATTTTTCTGAAAATACTGTTTTTGAAGAAAGTTCACCCATTTGCGCTCATTCAAAAACTACTAGTTTACCTTTAAATCGTTTTTTTGAAAGGAATTTTTTCAACGAAACCAGTTTTTGAAATAATCAAAATTTCAATTTAATCAATATTTCTACAATTCCAGTTCCTATTACTACAACACACCATTTTCTTTGCGATTTTTCTAAGTGTGTTCCTAAAAGAATAAAAGAGTTTTGGTACACATGTTACTAATATTCGACTATAATTCTACAGAGGGTTGTGGTATTCCTAAGAATCTAATTGTAAGTGTAAACTAAAAACTAGAAACTACTTAAATATTACATAACATAATATAAAAAAAATTCTAACGAGTCCAAGTACCATGGTTTGGACTGATTGTGTTAGCGTAGATGCTGGTAAAGCAAGACTTATTGCACTTTATTTCTTTTTTTACTACCCAGATACTCTTTATTATAACTGTGTTGTATTCCTGTAGTCACAAGCAAAGTCCGTTGTAACGTACAGTTTGATATACATACATAGTCATACATAGTGCATACAGTGGCTTAGTAGGCAGGTACATATTGTGATCTAGCGGTATAACTGTATAGTTACTAATCGTTGAAAATACACAGGGATATACTAATTATAGTAAAATTGTATGGCACGGCAGCTGCTGATGTTATCTAGGGAGTAGGAAAAGAAAATGCCAGTAATAAAAAATGAGGGAAAAAAAGGAAAACGGTTGTTTGGAATTTTTATTCCATCATTTTACTTTGCTCTTTTTGGCTAACGAAACGGCGAAAAGATGCGTTGCACGGTCCCGAGACACTGGACCGAAACGACGTTGCGTCGAACGGACATTGCGCCGAACTTGAAAATTTTCACGGACCGTAGGACAAATACAATTCGTCGAAAATAGAAAATGGTTCACCGAACGTAGTCCGGCGCCGACATGCCACCGGCAGATATTGGGCAGGCACACTTCCACCGCCAGACATTACGAAGGCAGACTCTCTACCGGCAGACATTGGGCAGGCACACTTCCAACCTCCAGTCACTGGGCAGGCAGACTTTTCATCAGCAGACATTTAGAAGGTAGACTTTCCTCCGCAGACATTGCGTAGGCACACTTACCACCAGCAGACTTAGCACAGGCAAATACTTGCTGGACATTTGGGCAGAAACTAAAAATTGTTTGTAATGGTGAACTGGTGAAAACCGAATCCTGATGCAAAATAAGTTATACGTATCAAGTTTGTGTAATACTAGCAATTAAAATTTTATTTTGCTTAGAATTTCAATTAGTCTTTCCCTAGTAACTATTTTCAACAGTAATATAATCCCGTTTCGTTTTTGTAAACCTGCAAGTAGATAGTTGATTTTATTTTTCAAGAGTTACAAGTAATTACTATTATTAGAATCTTCAAGAAATCTTTGGCAAAGAAATTATTAATTAATACGTATAAAATAATATAAAGTCGATAGCCGCAAACTGAACCTTCTACAATAAACGACTTCCAGGAATTAAAGGTGCATTGCTTGGAATTACCATAATCTATATGCACAGTGTAAGGTAATGCGAGTACAATTATTTACGTCATGACTTCAACTCACGTGATTTATTTTATACGACAATCAGAATATTGGCAAACCTATTTATAGTATTTGAATGCTTGGCATATTATTTTAAACATAATGATTAGAATCAGGATGCTTATAGAATATCCCATGCTCAACGTTTATGTTGTACTGCCTACACTCTCAGAAGTCCAACATTAAATTCACTCTGCGTGCATCTGCTACTCATGAGGTACATTTGCGTGTACGAAGAAGTGAGTAACATGCCTACGCAATTTTTGCCGGTGGAAAGTCTGCCTTCGCAATGTCTGCCGGTGGAAAGTCCGCGCTATTTTTGCTTAACGAATTGTCTGCCGGTTTAATGTCTGGCGGCTGAATGTCTTCGGTACAAAATCCTCTGAACGGTCTGTTCGGTCCAGTGTTTGCGGCTTACACTTTTCGCCGAACTGTCTGTTCGGTACAATGTCGTACAATCGCGTTGCACGTTCAATGTTGGCGTGCATTGAAAAAATCGTGATGATCATCAAGTGCGTTCGTCGTTTATTGCATTTCCTCATTTTGCTTTGAATAATAATAACCCATAATGTATGTATGTATACGCTAATACTTAAAATGTGTTTGTATTTTATTTTCATATTGCCAATTACCATGGCGGGTAACAGTGTAATAAAATTATTTATTTTCATTTCGTAACCAAAATTGCAGTGAGGTAATAAATAACCAACTCGAATCCTAAATCACTCAAATACCTACAAGTGGACCAAAAAGGTGCTTGACTAATAGTAGCATGTATGTAGTAACTTGCAATTTCAATTTATTACAGACAAAATTGTGTATCCAG
>JAAXYX010002525.1:0-17183 GCA_036851915.1 Ptenothrix huangshanensis
ATAATGTACTTCAGGCTCTGGAGTAATTTTAATTATTAGAACAGCATATCATTTTTTTGAGCATGCATTTTTGAAACCGTGTTATATTTCTTAATCACCCTGTTTGAATTTGTTTTCTACCGAAAACTCTTTTTTATTGAGATTGCTTGGCAGGGGCTGGTTAACTTAGTTGATCGTGAATCCGCAGTACGAAATACAAAAGTATGTCCATATATCGATGTGATGCGGTTTGTAGCCGTGGTTATGGAGATCTGCTAGTGATGTCTTCAACTTTCTTACTTTCTCCTTTCACTTCAACCACACATGTTCTCTCTCTTTCTCCCTCTCTTCTCTCGGGTTATTGAGCCAGAAGCTGATCTTTTTGGAGGGAAATAAAATAAAATGATAGGACTACTACTCGCGCTCTCAACGTCTGTGAGGAGATCATAGGAAAATATGAAATGTGATGTGGTCCAGTCAAATGTGGTTGCTGCTACTGGTGGAATCATGGACGTGGATTGGATTGGATTGGATTTGATGTTCACGTCCACAAGATTCTATTTGAATGCCATTTTATGTTGGGCACAAAGAGAAGAGGGCGAGAAGGTTTCATGTAGTCAGTAGAGTACGAGTAGCTATCATACTATTGTATGTCTGGAGTCACCATATGTGTATATAAGCGTCCAGTTGTGAGATATATATGTACGTAACTAAAGAAAAGCGTGAGCAGTAAAGTACAAAGCACTTGAGTGAAAGTATATAGAATGGCATAGAAAGGGAAAGGAATGGAATGGGAATGAAGGAGGTTGTGTAGAGATGATAGAGCCATGGCTGGAGATGAAGATGGAAATTTGGGAATGGAAGCTGCATGCGTCCAACTCGAAGGATGTGAGATGAGAGCTCTCCTTTCTTTTTTACTCGGAAAAAAATGATGTTGTAGCATTGCATAGCATCAATAGCATGTCATACTTTGCCATCGTAGGTTTCCAGATTTAAGATGGTTTCGTTTCGTTGGAAGTTTGGGTGTTACGAGGAAGTTGCTTTTACTTTGCCTGCCTTCCTTTCCTTTACTTTACTTTGTTGCCAGTGCCATTGTGATAGCACATAAAATTACCAGGACTATGGTATCAGTGTGTCTTATAGATATGATATGATATGAAATGATGGTGGCTTTAGATTTGGATTGGGATGTAGGTACCTATCTTACTCCTTTCTCTCTCTCTCTCTCTGTCTACGTCCCTACTCCCAGGCTCTCACTTTAGGAGTACAATTGTTATTTGGTATCTACGCTACTTGACTACATCTCGTTCCTTTCGCACTTTATTTGAACGAGGGGAAATGTATTTCATTTTCTTCCTTTCTTTCTTCTCCTTTCTCTATTCTTTACTTTTTCTCTTTTCTCTTTTTTTCCTGGTTGCTCAGAGTCAGAGGCAGAGAATCGATGAATCTTTTTGGTATCCTAAGTCGTTTGAGTTGAAGGCAGAACAATTTCGTTTGGTGTACTGCACTGTATTCGTCTACTCTCAAGTTCATACTACTGGGTGTTACAGCTTCCTGCACCTATTACAGTAGGGAATAAATATACACATATATCTGTAGAATTTAATAGTTGGAANTCTTTTTTTCCTGGTTGCTCAGAGTCAGAGGCAGAGAATCGATGAATCTTTTTGGTATCCTAAGTCGTTTGAGTTGAAGGCAGAACAATTTCGTTTGGTGTACTGCACTGTATTCGTCTACTCTCAAGTTCATACTACTGGGTGTTACAGCTTCCTGCACCTATTACAGTAGGGAATAAATATACCTACACATATATCTGTAGAATTTAATAGTTGGAATGTAGTCTGTTGAGTTGATACTGATACTGATTCTGGAGTCTGTGGGTCTTATTTAGTAGTTGTATACACACATGTCTCTTACTCTGCTTTTGCTTTTCTCCTTGTGCTGCTCACTTCGTTTTTACTTCCATGGAGTATCTCTGTATTTACAGTATTAACGTCTTTGCACGGATTAATGCGACCTACTAGTACTTTACGTTCTAATCTTGAAGGGAGAATCCTTTCGAGATTGACGATCTCTAAGCTTGAACACTACTACTAGTGTTTTTCTTATACTACAATGGTAGCGTTACATATTCTGGAATGCCTCGACGCAATTCAAGACACTTTCTAGATAGTGTTGGCCGGATTGGTCGTTTCTTCGAAAAAGATGGCTTTGATTTTGGTTTTGGTTTGGTCCTTATGTTCGTTTGACAAGACAAGTTGAGTGCATTGGTAGTTTTTGTTGTGTATAGGTCCGATTGCGTACAGTTATGTGTGGAAGTTCATAGTGGTAGAATGTAGAAGTGTGGAGTCGGAGTGAAGAGTCTGTCAAGAACTCGCTTGGATGTTATGTGATACTAATTGTATGTAGGTAGGTATATATAATTAAGCTTGGTTTATGTGGCTGTGGATTTTGTGGATGTCCTGGTCTGGATGTGGATGGAGTGAAGAGGAGAAGAAACGATTGTATTGAGGGATTCTAGGAAAGGTAAAAGTGTAAAAGTAAGAGCTGCTCCTACTCACTTCCTAGCCCTAGTGTTGCTGGTGCATGAACAAAACCCATAAAATGGTTTCATAGAATTTCCTCAAAGAATGGGAGTTGGGAAGGAAGAGAAGGGAAGAGACTGGAGTCTAGTGAGGAGTTTTCGGTAATAGTAAGCGTAATAGTGAGCAGTTGGAGTGAAGAGCAATAAGAGTGAAGAGGTAAAGACGAAGAGGGCTGCAAGGTATGTTCTTAGGCTTTGCTGGGAAAAAAAGGGGGATGGATATCTGTTTGGGTTCTAGTTGTTGGCACTGGAGTACGGGAATTGGAAGCATTGGGTAACGTATCTTATATCTATAACAAGATAGCTATTGCCATTGTCATTCTGCGCTACTCCCACTCCCATACCTATACCGTATCTACTTGTTAGATAGATTTCTTTATACTTTATACATATAGGTATCGACGTGTAGAAAGTTGGGAGACTAGACTAGACTACACTTTCAGTCTTTCAGTTTCAGTTACACAGGCCAAACTTACTTTTGTGTGTGTGGCAAACTCGTTAACTAGCACAATCGACGATCGACATCGACTTCCACTTCTTCTTCGTTCCCTTTTCCCATTTCTCTATCCACTCGCTTTTTTCTCTTTCGGCTTCCGATTCGGATTTGGCCTCGGCTTCGTCTTCACCTTCGCATTGTCATCTAGATCCTCAATTCTCATTCAAAATACCTACAGATGCTGAGGATATAGTTAGTCCTCTGCTACACGCGATATGTAATGTGCTACATAAAAATTCGGAACGCGATACTTATGAAACACATCTTCAGTTAAGATCTACTCACGTTGAAACGCTAAATGTCTTCTGAACATAGCATAGTAGGTATGTAATGTGGAACGAATTAAGGACGTTCACAAATAGCCCTTGTAGATTGTAGCTGTGGTAGATGCTCCTAAAATGCGGCGTGTCGTAAAGGTTCCAGGAGTAATTAGGTATGTGTGCTTGTTTTATGCATGTGTAGGTACGATGAGGGTAGAAAATGAATGCAGAAAAGCGTGATCTAGTGGTGATTTTCAATTATCTGGTCTGATACTGGGAGCTGATTGTGTAGGTGCTATGTATGCACTAATAAGAAGAGTTAGATTGGATTGGATTTGTATTGTTAGGAAATAAGGAAATGGAACTGTGTTTAGTTTAGTTTCGATCGAGGTGGAGATGAACAGTGGCAAAATTCGATTGTCGGCTTCAGTTCAACTGTTTATCTTGTCAATTTTCTGGAGAGGGGTGTCTATGTCAGTCTGTAATGTTTGAACCTGTATATCGTACGTATCTTATACATCGTTGGTTACGGGGCAATATTGAGCATATCCTATTCAATTTAGTGCATGCATAGGTACACTATGCTTTAAAGGTGAGATGGTGAGATATTTGCTATTTATTGTGAGATTGGATGCGGGGTGAGAAGAGTTGGGTTCTGTTTCTGATAAAGCTATTGCTTGGCTTCCTTTTCACGGGAGTTCATCGTTCATCCGAGTTCCCGCGTATGTAGATGCGAATCGCTTCTTTGTGGAGGTGGAAGTGGAAATGAATGTGGATGTGAATGACGTCAAGATAGAGATACAGATATCAATCTGATATTTAATCTAAAAGTGAAAGATACACAAACTCAGTACCAGCTCCAGTTGACACTTGCTTTGGTATAGAGTTGAGAATGTGGAGAACAAGGAGAAGTCATTGACAAGGACAGCTCATTTAACTTTGTCATCATCTTTCCCTCTCGTTTCATTTTCTTGGCTTCCTTCATTTCGTAGCAATTTCTCTTTTCTACACAATATGTCATCATCACCAGTTCAACCGTGAAGAAGAATGCTTAGAAATTGTATCCATTCGATTTTCGATATTTACTCACCTAGGTACGTTATGTTAACATTAGCCATCCGTGTTATGCAGTTATAGGGCCTTTGTGAGTGTGTAGGAGTGGAAGATAAAGAAATGAGATGAGTTGAGTTGATGTGAGATATAGAGCAGGTTGTGGTATGATGAGTTAGTACAATGACGTAAAAGTTCTATAAATTAGATAATACGTACTTGTCACAGTATCTTTGGAAGATATACGTATGTAGTACCTCTGAATTTTTAGAACGTTTTTTTTGTAGTCTATACGTATTGTGATAAGGAGATGAATGAGTGAATGAAAGGATGTGTGAATGGATGTGAAGTGTGTGTATTGAAAGAAGTTAGATGCCAACTGTCAAGTTGAGTGACGACTCCCCAGAGAAGGCATTACAAAGGAGTGGAGGACAGAGACACAGAATCGAATTGGATAGTGTACAAAGATCACGAAATTCATCGTATCTCTTACTTCTCGGTTCGGAGTTTGGACTCGGCTATCAATTACACACTAAATTCTGGTCTTCGAAGACGTTTCATGTCACAATCCTCAGTCTATTATGAGCATGTCAGTGGACCTTCCTTGATCCGGATGTCTCTTGTTTCGTTATCTAACTACCCTGCAGACGCCCTTTTATGCCTCATCCCATCATTTACTGTTTCTATTACTTTCCAGTTATAGACAGAACACATGTAGGGCTGTTATTGAAACGACACTTTTTTAAAGTTTCAAATAACAGTTTGTGCTAGAGCAGCAAGAAACTTACCTAGTTCCGTAGGCATTCATTGACTCTAAAGGTGCATTGCGAAACTATAGCTAAATTGCAATTCCGCTAAGCTGTTTTAAGAAATAATAATGACAGGTAATTATAATTTTTTTAATGATTTACAGGTTTGTATGAAAAGCTACACTCAGTTTTCGAATTTATGCCGTCATAAGCGAATGCATGCTGACTGCAGAGCTCAATCCAGATGCGATAAATGTTCAGCACCCTTTGCGTCAAGTGCAGCTCTGGCAAAACATAAACGTTTCTGTGACGCAGCCTCGAATTCTCTCAAACCTCGTCAGGCTGAGCAACAAGGCCATCATCAAATTAATCTGAATAATCTATCCAATCACCCACCGCTGCATCATCCGCATCAGCATCAACATCCCCATACGAGACAACATCATCCCCTGTTCCAGTTTCAGTCCGGAATCCCTCCCCCTGTCAAACTTCTCCTTGAGTCGTCCTCAGTGGACGACCCTGAACTTCGAGAACTACGTGAGAACCCATTGAATATCAATTTGAACATGCATCCCCAGTACATGGGATCGTCGGGGTCTTTACAAAAGGCGAAGAAGATGATTAACAACTTGAATTCAGGAATCGGAGTAGAATTACCCTTGCCCTCTCTTCGCGTCGATGTTAATGTCAATAAGAGTAATCACAGTGGTAGTAATGGCAACAATAATAATAATAACAGCTCTAGTAATAACAATAACCACGCTCATCACACGAGGAGTAGTTATGGACTGCGACCAGGACCGGGGAGTGGGGGAAGTGATCGGAGGAGTCGGGGTGGAACACCGAATCAACACTCACATTCCAGTGGCAACAATTCTGCTAGTAATTCTGCCCACTCATCACCTGGAGCTCTGTCTGCTCTACCTCGCTCAAGCAATAAAGGAGAGGATCGAGATCGTGACCGTGATCGAGATCGAGATTTACCCCTACGAGGGGATGACCCAGCAAAAATTATGGGAGCTTTCCCTATAATGTTCCCACCTTCACCACCTTTGTACAATCCCTTCACTACCCTTTCCATTTATCCGCAATTTTTTGGAGCCCCTCCTGGTTCTGGATTCAACCCACACCATCTCAGTGTCAGTGACAATAATAACATTCACATTGTCAAAAATCAATGTCAACCAGTTCCCTTCTCATCCCCCTCACCCGTCGATGGTAGTGCTCATCCGAGGAAAAGCAGGAGTGGGAGCAAGGATATACCCGTTATAACTGATAAGGGACGGGACAGGGATAGAGATTCTCATTCCGAAGGAGAAATGGATGCTGAGGAAGATACATATGGATATGCAGATGCGGATCCGGAGCCAGAGGACGAAGGATTAGATTTTAAACCAAAGATTAAGCCCGAGGGCCCACTTGATCTCAGTGTACAAAAGGGTGATGGTAACGATGGTGATGATCGAGGAGTCAATGAAGAGAAAAGATCTAGGAATTCTAATAACTCCAATGCTAATTCTAATGCTAATGGACGAAATGGTAGCAACGGTATCGGTGTGGGGATGGGCATTGGCTTGAACATCAAGAATAGCAATCTGAACAGTGTAAGCAATCTTCTCCATCATCATACGACCACGAATGACCTCGTGATGAAGGAGTTGAATAAGATTAAATTGAAGCACTGTAAGGAATGGGAGCGTGAGAGGGAGCGAGAGAAGGCAAATGGGAAATTACAAATACAATTACAAATTGAGAGAGAGCGGGAGAAATCTCCGAAGGAGGACGGCGGGAAGAGTGATCATCAGCATAATAATAATAACAATAAGAAAGAAAGACATTTAAGCCGTCGAGAGACGGAGAAAGAGATGCTGGAAGGAGGGCTGATGGGGCCGAATAAAAAAGTCAAGATTCGTTGTAATAATAATTTCAAATTAATCCCATCACCGCATCAGATCGTGGATGGATTCAATATGAATGTTGCTTTGGAGGGTGGAGGCGTCGGAGGGGTTGGTGGTGGAGGTGGAAAGCCGCCGCCTTTCTCACAAATTATTGCCCCAAGACCACTTCACCCCTTCTCAAGATTTCCAATCCCTAATTCCCACTTTACTGCTTTGCAAGCCGGATTTCATCCGAATCCATTTAACCCCTTCTTTCACAACAATATCTCACCGAGAAATGATCTCAGCAATAACTTAAATTCTTCTAGTCCTACGTGGCAGAGTAAAGTTGGCAATAGGTAATATTTTATTTTAATCGTGTAAGTGTATTTGCTTACTATGTATCTTATCGAATACTAGATTCTTTCTGGGATCAATATTCCTTTCGGGTTTTGGATAATAATTATATAATTGTTTGTTGTCTTTAATTTTACAGATACAGCTGCAAATTCTGTGGCAAAGTATTCCCTCGATCTGCTAACTTGACTCGTCATCTTCGTACCCATACTGGGGAGCAACCTTACAAATGCCGTTTCTGTGAAAGATCCTTCTCAATTTCTTCGAATCTCCAAAGGCATGTGCGCAACATTCATCATAAAGTAAGTCATCGTTTTCATTGTTTCACTGAAACCTCTTTGTGTCTTAATCAAAGTATTTAAATCAATTCAAAGAAATTAATGATAGAAAAATAATAATTGTCCGTAGGAGAAACCATTCCGTTGTCCGTTGTGTGACCGGGCATTTGGTCAACAGACAAATTTGGATCGTCATCTTCGCAAGCATGAGAGTGGAGATAGTCTCGACCATGACAGCTCTAATTCACCAACACCTTCTCCGCAATAAAATTATTCATTGACTAGTGTAATAAAAATATTCAGCTAGTAAACTGTTATCTGCTTCGTTAAATAGAATAAAACTTTAAAACAGTAGTCAAACAGAAGTTACTAAATTATAATTACATTTTCAGACAGACAAATTAGAAACCTTTACATAGAAAATATAATACATTCAATACAATAGCGTAGCTTAATATGAGTAGTAAACAGGAGTTTAAAGAAATTAAATCACCGGTTGAATCAGTACATTTTTAGCATAATTACGATAATTAATTAATTACCTGTATTTAGATGGAGGCAGGAGTTGTTTGTAGTTCAGCACCAAATAATACAATTCAATACAACTATGACATTCCAATTGAACCACAATAAGTAAAATTAATTGCTCCATAATGTTACTGTACTGGGAAAGTAAAAGAATCACTGCTTATAGCATGCTGCTAAAATCGCGAAACTTATAATGAAAATGAAACGTAATTAATCGAAATATGTTCAAGAGCAAGAGGAGCGAGGCTGCATTTAGAGCAGTAGGCATAAATAGGCACCGCGCTTTAAAACCTCGAAAACGTTATCACAAATCCAAAACACAAAACGTAGATTGAAGTATGGAACAGGTAAAATATTCTTTTACTCCCCAAGAAATTATTAGTATCAGAGTGACGAGGAAGATGATAGAGAACACAGTTACACTGTAATGATGAACGACGACTATAAATATTACAAAATAAAGATTAAATCAAAATCAATGCACCCACAATTAATTAAGGAGGTAAATAACTTAAGAATTAAGACAGCAATATAGATACAGGAAAGGGATTTGATTTGTAATCGTAATTCGTATCTCAAATAATTCTATGAAATGATTATGTGTATGACGAATACCTTGCTTTATCATACATGAATTGAATGTGTGGTCATAATGAGATTTATTGTGATGTACTTAGAACCATAATACCATAAACCTTACCTTGTAATTAATTACTTATTGTCTAACGTTAAATATTAACTAAGTGTATTTCCTATAGTGTATGTTCATCTTTTGTAAGGTATGATATGAAATAAAATAATAACACCCTTAAAGTCACCAGCAATTACAACTCCGAGTGTATGTTAACTATTTTACGCTTAATTATAATCACGAACACTGAAGTTTACAATTAGCTTGTGCATTTAATTTTGCATCAGTTTTAACTGAAATATGTTATGCGTATTGATTCATACTAAACAAGTGATTTGCATTTCAGCTTTTCAAGTTAAATTTAATACTAACCAACATCAATATTTCCTGATTTTTAAAAATACAAGTACAGACTTATCACGCAAACAATAACAAAAAATTAAAACTTACAAAATATTAATGCAAAGTGAAGCAGTTGAATGTAGTTGCGTTATTATTTCAGCAATATTAGGTATACCTATCTACTTTGAATTTTGAATGAAGCCAAATCCTTACTTTAAAACGTAATATATATAATATATTATACATACATAACGTATAATATTGAAGACTGTTTTAACTTGTGGAAAAGCAACTAACAATAAGATGCATTTATAAATGAGGCAGACCACTACTATCCCCAGCATGGAGATTAAATGGGAATTCCATCTGAGATGCTAGTATCGAATGTTGACCGGAACCAGAACCAGAGAAGGAAGACTGAATTTGGCTCTGGCTATATGATGACATTTGATGGAAACTTTGACTTGAATTCGACCCACTGTTTGTATTCATTGAGAAACTGGTACTAGTTGAAGCTTGAACAGGGTTATCAAAATCTTTCAGTTGTTCTTCGCTGTTGTTAATTCGGCTAGAACAGGATTTTCCCTTCCTCAAATGTTGACCCAAGTAGTCCTTCATTTTGAACCTTTTTCCACAAATTTGACACTCAAATGGAAGGATGTCCTCATGAGTTTTCTGATGTCGGCCCATCTGTGACAACGTCTTAATACTCTTCCCACAAATATTGCACAAATGTTTCTGATCCGGATTGGCATGTTTCCTCTCATGAGCTCGGAGATTCGACGATGTTTTAAATCGTTGACCACACGTAGTACAAACAAATCGCTTCTCATCGGAATGGACAATTTTGACGTGAGTCCTCAAATGATCTGCACGTCGAAATGTCTTCTCGCAGATATTACATTTGAAGGATTCTCCAGTGTGATTCTTTTGATGAACTGCTAAAGCCGAACGCTCCTTAAATCGTTTTCCACAAACATCACAACTAAACTTAAATAACATTTCATCCCGAGCAATTTTCAGGTATTCTCTATCGCCTCCAGCAAGACGATAGTCACAAGTGTGCTTCTTGAGAATGAAATTTTGGGTGAATCCTCTACCGCAGAATTCACACTCGAAAGGTTTCTTCCCTTCGTGGACTGTCGTTTTGTGATGTTGCATCATACGCGCGTAGAGGAAGACCTTGCCACAAATGTCACAGGTTCGATTTGGATCGTCTTTCGCCTTATCTATCCAATATTCTTTGGCCAATTTTCGAATCCGTTTCTTCTTCGGAGGAGGGGATGAGAAGGATTCTGATCCCACACTATCGCCGTCTGCGGTAGAGACGTCGTTGTTTTCCTCCATGGAAGGTTCCACATTCTGGATCTCGCTTTCATCAGCGCCGGCTTTCCGGTTACTTTTCTGGCTTTGGGTTTTCGGCTTTCTGTATCCCGGTTTCCTTCCTCGACGTTTTTTCGGTTCTGTATTATCTGCAAATTAATTGAATAGAAATCCATAATAAGTACCCATATATGACTATAATTTTAATTTCAAGTTGGACGTATTTATGAACAAAAAGTGAATTACTTTTGGACTCAGGTGATAATGCTTCCCTTCCATCGAAATCCCGTCCAGGAATGAACGTTGGGTCATCCTCTTCATCCGGTTCCAAAATATCTTCATTGTCAGAATCTACTGGCATGACAACGTTACTATCATCATCGTCATCGTCATCATCGTCAGACTCAATCCTTTGTCTCTTCCTCTTTGCCCTTCGACTTGTTTTCAAAGTGTAGTCTGCATCGCTGTCTATGCTTTTCTTTTTTTGCTTCCTCACTTCATGTCTCAATGTTAATTGTTCGCTATCAATTTTCCGTCGGCCTTTCGCTGGTTTTTTAATACTCGATTTTACTTTTGCCTTTGTTTTGCTAGTGTCATTTCTGATGGTTTGTTCTTGCTCCTGTGTTCCAAATAGTTGTTGATAAGCAACCATTTCCTCGGCTGTACAATACTTCAACGCATTCCGCAGCTGGTTTAACAGAACTGACTGGGAGAAGTTCAGATTTAAATTTTCATTTTCACAATCGGAGTCATCGTGAATTTTGATAATGTTTGACTTGTCGTCTTCGCCCGACTGAGACTGATCATTTTCATAAACTAGTAGAGGCAAAATAGGTTCATCGGATATCCCATTATCTTCCATAGTTGCTATTTTCTGAAGTAGCTTTAATACTCTTCCTTCTTTATTAAGCAGTTTGGTAAATTCATCGAATATCTCGTAAAGTTTGGTAAGTGTGGAATTGCATTTCTTGCAGAATGTGAAATCGTCTGGTTCTTTTAAGAATAGTGATGATCCTTCTTCACTCACAAAACAAGGATATTCAAATACATAAGCGAGAGTCTCTCTGATTTTATTCAGCTTTTTGGAAGTTCCAAGATGATTTCGATCATTGTCCTTGTCCTCGTAGTTCTCTTTCTCAAATGAGGAAGACGAAAGCTGCAGAGTATTGGCATAATTTAGAGAATTTACGTGAGTATTTAGTTTCTGCTCTACGGAAGTCATTTGTTTATTCCTTACATTTGAGTCAGGATTCAATTGAACATTATTCCCATTTGATTTATCTAAAGAACCAACATTTTGATTTGTGCTCTGACTTTTTTTCTTTTGTTCAGAGTTCTCAGCATGACCTAGTCTGGGTTTTCGATCTTCCACTTCATGGTTTACTGTTACTTGCGATGGAGATGACGACGAACATAAAGGCGAAGATGACGTTTGTTTTTCTAACTGTCCCGGAAGTGTTTTATGTATTTTGTCCGGATTTGAATCCCCTGGTCGGTGCATTTCTTCTCCGACGTCACGGTCGTTGTCGTTATCGCTGTCATCCTGGTGAAGATTCGAAATGTCATCTTCAATTTCTGAATTATTGGGACTCACACAACGGGGAAGAATAATTTGGAATGGAATGGCACAACAAGCACATATGCAAGTGAAGGAAGTATTTCTTTCTATACAGGATTCACTCATTCTTAATAACTTAAGAGGCAAAAATGAGAAGAGAAAATTAGGGTAAATATATTCAGCTTATTTTTAACTGATTCTATTTGAACTGCTTGTAATTGTAAATTACATGTTTAATGACTTAATTATGTAACTACGAATGTTATTTATTTCGAAGAAAACTCCAATAACACCAAAAACACGGAATCGAAATATCTGAGAAGTCTAGCATTTGAACATTTGGCGGAATAGTGGGAGAGGTCCATTGGATGTTCATTAATAGAATTATCAAGGACGGCGCTGCAATCTTCGAGGGACAGCTTTTCATTCTTTATTCGACTTTAATTGTAACTAGTAAATTAACTATTAACTATAATTTAATAATAATGACTATTTTGCTTTCAACCTCCGCTAATTCAGTCATGTCAGTTTCAATTAGAGTTAATTAAATGGTACAGGCTTGTCATGCTTCTCGTACATGCTAATTACGCACCCAGCTAACTTTTATCATTTTTCGCAGCTACCTTTTTACCGTATTATAGCATAGCTTATAAACCTACTGCCTACTTGCCTACTTGTACTCCATTCTCCATTAGTAGCTCACCAATGCACGAAAGTGGATACAAGTTTAATTGAAATGACTGGGAAGTAATCAAAACACATTTTTTGCAATAATTTTGTACAACCAAATTGCACACACTTTATTTAGTTCGCAATGTTAGACACGTTTGAAACGTGTGAATTATCTATAGCTTTAGCTAAATTCCAAACTTACAATTGCACCGTAATCCTAATACTATTAAAGATATGAACGGTAACTAAATGTTTTAAGACTTATCAGATCAAAAAATATTCTGGTAATGAAATACCAAAATATAACTCATTATGTAGTATCTAGATATGTAGACAGACATTGGGAGTTGGGAGCGGGGGACAATGCAATGGTAAAATAAAAATGTATTTAGTAATACGACGCGGAATGTTAAGTGCAATAGATGCAATTCTATTTTTCAAATATAGCAAAAAAAATAATTACAAATATAATCGTGGTTACAGTAATAAAATAGATACAAACTTATGAATAGATAGCGTATTTAAAATTACGGAACAGTCTATTGCTACAACTCAGTTAAAGACCTATTTTCAAAAAGTTGAGAGTATGGGAAAGGCAGTGGGAAATCGTGAGGAAGATGATGAGAGTGGGCACCCATGAGGTTCTCGGCAAGTGTAAAAGGTCCTTGGTTCGGATTCTGATGACCTGATGTTGACGCTTGGTTCGCTAGATTCCCAGAACTGCTAAGGTTAAAAGATGAGGAAGATGAATGAGGAAGATTATCCATGGACTCCATGCCAGAACCAGAGCCAGAACCAGCACCAACATCCCCATCATCAATATCGGCTGAGGAAGAGGCTGTAGCTGAACTATTTTTTCCCGAACTCCCTTTAACTCTTGGCTGCATTCCGGGTTTACACGACTTTCCCTTACGAAGATGTTGACCCAAGTAGTCCTTCATTTTAAATCGCTTCCCACAAATGTCGCACTGGAATGGGAGCACTTCGTCGTGCGTCATCTGATGACGATTGACGAGGGAGATGGTGTCAAAACTCTTGCCACAAATAGGGCACAAATGCTTCTCATCCGGGAAATTATGCCGTCGTTCATGAGCTCGTAGATTCGACATGATTTTAAAAGTCTTTCCACACAACGTACAAACAAACTTGCGCTCATTATTGTGTACCACTCGAATGTGCATCCGAAGATGATCTCGCCTACGGAAACATTTGGCACATTTTTCACACTGAAAGGGACGATCTTCGCTATGATTCAATTTGTGATTGTTTAGATGACACCGCTCTTTAAATTTCTTGCCACAAACGTCACATTGGAAACAACGGAGTTGCTCCTCTCTCGCCAATTTCAAGAAATCTCGATCCGCATCGGTCACTTGACTGTAGTCACATTTGTGCTTCTTTAGAATGAACTTTTGGGTGAATCCTTTTCCACAGGATTTACACTCGTATGGTTTTTTGCCTTCGTGAACTGTGATCCGGTGATGTTCCATGAATCTTGGGTAGAAGAATAGTTTGCCACAAACCGGACACGTGCGCTTTGGATCCCCTTTTGCTAGATGAAGCCAATTTTCTTTACGCCGATTCGGTCGGATTCGCTTTCGAACATCTTTCTTCTTCGGTTTAGGTTCTGTATCTTTATCTTCGTTTTCGTCATCGTCAGTTTTAGACTCAGTTCCCGTTTTGACTTTTTTCATGGGTTTTGATTTTAATTTTGATTTCGCTGTAGTGCGAGTAGACTTAGAAGATGCTTTCAGTTTCTTTTTACGCTTTCCAGTTGATTCTGTTTTTGCTCTTCTGGCTCGTCTCTTCTTAGGCATGTCTTTCTTAGCAGAGCTTTCTTCGTTCAGTTCTTTTGCTGTAACAAATCAAAAGTTATTAATTCATTAATAGTCAATCGACAGAGATCAAATAGAAAGATTCCCTTATTAGATGCTGATGCTTTAATAGTCACAACTGTAAAAAATTTCTTTGTACCTTCTGTCCCCGATTCATTTTCATTAGCTGTCCCATCAATATCATCAGCAATATCAATTTCAGCAGGGCCATCCGACATCCCGCCACCGTCGTCATCACTAAGATAAAAGTCTTCGTCCTCCGTATCCTCAGCACGGTAGGACTCATCGTCGTCTGAAATCGAAAACTTTTGTATTCGTCTTCGTAAAGGTCGCCCTGATTTGCTAACTTCCAGTATTTCAGTTTTCAAAGCTTTGTTGTCACTTTCTTCAACATCGTCATCAACATCATCATCAACATTAGTTAAAACTCTTCTACAACTAGAGGCATCACTGCCCTTATTTTTTGTATTAGTAGCTGTCGAAGATAGCCTCTTCGGCGTTGTAGTTTTCCGCGGTCGTCTCGCCTTCTTAGGTTTATACTGATATTCGTCATCAAAGTACGGATCCTCGTGGTGAAAATCATCGTCATAGTGAGTATTATCAACGTTATTAGAATTTGAATAATTTGACTGAGAGTTTTGATTATGACTTAAATTGGAGCCGCGAGAGCCGTCCTCTCCCTCTTCATAAATTAACATGGGGAGAATCGGTTCATCTCCGACTTTCAATAAAGTTTTCCAAATCAGACCTTGGTGGTCAAGAATGTCGACGAATTTCTGATACATAGGGAACAAACGATTAAGAAGACGATCACAGTTAGAGCATAAATCATAATCATATTTTTCGTTTCGAAACACTGACTTCTCCCTTCGAGCAACATATGGGTATTCAAAGATGGTTGCTAGGATATCGGCTACTGGTGGTTTAGGTATGGAGGTATCACCTCCAAGTGAGTCGGGGTCATCGGGGTTTAATTCCACGTTTAGATCCACTTCGATCTTAATTACAGGTTCAGCTTCATCTTCAATATCAGACGCACTTTTAATAGTTAGTTGTTTTGCACAGCAGGCACATAAACAAATGTCAGTATCGGTCTCGGGAATAGGATTAACAATTCGCTCTTCCTGTGGCACTTTTACCCCTTCTGGCGAAAGGGCTTCATTTTCATCGGGTAAATCCTCTTGGATATCCTTCTCTATTGGAACTTCCCTTTCTGACGTGAACTCTGTGTTTCCTGATGGCAGTAAAGAATTTGCTTCCATCTCCGTTTCTCCCTCCATTTCCATTCTACTCTTAGTTATGGTTATTGTTGTTTAATTCTTCAGTCAAGAGCAAGACAAGACCAGATAGTGATTTCAAATCAATCTTGTAAAATTTTATGACTACTACCAACTATTGACTATGCTACAAACGTATTTAATTGCTTTGACACCACATTTGGCATTCAATTTTCGTCATGAAGTCATTGAAGATGCAGAAAACAATTTCTTTGAAGTTATCATATTGAAATGTAAAAATTCACGCTTTATAAATTTAAATAAATAAACGCCATTTAACCATTGAGATTGAGAATATTATAAAGTCAAAAACTGAAAATTGTACACATTTGACAGTTGAAAGTTGTGATCTTATGATGACATTAAATATGCTACAATCACCAAACTTCGTTTATGGTCAATGGTTGAATTCACATACTTACAAGTACAACAACATAAGTACGCTATGTCGAGGATACACATCCAAAAGTCAAAGCCAGGGTCAATTGTCAATTGATTTAAATGGCAACTTCAACAAACCGAATTCCTGTCAGCTGTTGGCTTGGCACTGGACTGCAAAAAGGTTACGGGAATCTGGACAAGATCACAGTAGGCGCTGGGAATACACTGGAATCAGGGAATCTGTTTGGAATTCTTCAATTCTGGCTACAAGTTTACAAGTATAGAATGCAAACTTGCAACTTTTGGTGATTTTGGTCTACCAGTGAAGACCAAATCTGGCTTTTAAACTGTGGCGGAATCTTTTCGGAAACTAGTTCATGTTAAAACGACGTGCAAAAATATCTATCTA
Source organism: Ptenothrix huangshanensis (assembly GCA_036851915.1). NCBI lineage: Eukaryota > Metazoa > Arthropoda > Collembola > Symphypleona > Dicyrtomidae > Ptenothrix > Ptenothrix huangshanensis. Next base: position 16,587 of record JAAXYX010002525.1, read on the forward strand.
GATTTTGCTACGGATGCAAAAACATTTATTTGTACGACTTTTTACTCGTAGAGAGTACTTTTCCCTCTATTTCATGATTTAGATAAAAGGCAATGCATTTGAAGAGCTTCCTTTATTTCCACAATGGTGCATGAAGGATGCAACTGTATTCATCTCTTTCTTCATCATTGGTTGAGTAATTCCGGCCCATTTTTTTCAATATACCGTATTTCCTTCAAATGCGGACCACACCTTTTTTGTACAAGTAGTCCTTCATATTTTCTATCTCATTTCGATATCTTTGTAGATAATAAGAGAGAGGTTTCCAATTTGCATAATTTAAGGTTCAAATTGAGTTAGTTTCCACGGGCCCATCTAATCTGAATGTTAAATGAGACTTTTGATACGGCATTAGCAGTTAAAAAACGAATTTTGGTATATGGATGCGGTTTTTACCGTATTGTAGTATTTTCTTTTGCCTATACAGCAGGAAAAAATGTCCAGTTCAAAATTAGTGGCTAAGGGGTTCGTTTTTAAAATCAAATAATCACCTCTGGACAAGCTTCATCCGTTTTTTCAATTAGTCCATTGTTTGATTTTAAAAACGAACCCTTTAGC
>JAAXYX010002526.1:0-17173 GCA_036851915.1 Ptenothrix huangshanensis
GGAAAGTCCGCCTTCGCAATGTCTGCCGGTGGTATGTCGGCGTTATTTTTGCTTGACGAGTTGTCTGCCGGTTTAATGTCTGGCGGCTGAATGTCTTCGGTACAAAATCCTCTTTGAACGGTCTGTTCGGTCCAGTGTCTGGGGCTTACATCTTTCGCCGAATTGTCGTTTCGGTCCAATGCGCAATGTCGTACAATCAAAAAGACTCCACAATCGAGTTGTGAATGCAACTGAAGGCTTTGCAGAGAATACCTACGCAAAAGAGGCTTTTATCAGCAAAGATGATTATCTGTTGAGTAAAAACTATTATCAGGTTTACTTGCGTTCATTTGTTGGGACTGAATATCCGACTTCATATCGGCGCATATCATAATTTTCTCATTTGCTCATCATGTTTAAGCTGTCCAGCCGGAGAACACCATTATTTGTGTAATTCGTATTGTATACACAGTGAATGCATTCAGAGTATGTACCTACATACATGAATTTAAGTGCCCCGTCGACTGTGAAATGTCAGAAATATCTTTAAGTTTTCAACCCCAACCAATAAAAACAATCGATTTTTCAAGCAATATTTTTTGTTCTTTACTTTAATTTACTGACTATTATTTGTGAAACAAAATCGGATCGTTATTATTGGTTTATTCGATACTTGAAATACAAATGCAACAAAGTAAATTCCTTGAAAGTACCTAGTCAAAATCCTAAGTCACGTTCTAGGCTTCTGTCCGCGTGGTGAACTCATTCGAAACCAACGCAACGGCATCATGGTATTCGCGAAATGCTAGCAAAAGCTTTCAAAGAAGAAGGACTAAACCGTATTTGAAGAGGTACACTGTGTAACAGAAAACGGATCCACCAGACGAGCCGATTTTATTGCCTACAATCTTCGAACTAAACAAGGTCCCACAGTTAGATTTGAGAATGGAGACGGAGACGTACAATCCAAAAATTTGGACGCTGAGAAGAAAGCAGTTATGAACCTTTTGCATTACGTACTTCAAAAATTGTTATAGCTTAAATGATATTGAAGTTATTGGCCTATATGTAGTGGTCGGCATGGGCTGGGCTAGACCAACTTTACGGCCCGGCCCATATGGTCGGGGCCGTTCCATTTGCCCGGCCCATTTAGCCCATGGATTTAATAATACGCATAGGGGAGCCATTATAAATTTTATTTGTTTTGTCGTTAAGTGCTGTCGGCCCGTGGGCCGGTGGGCTGGGCTGGGCCAAAAAATAATGGGTTAAGGCAGCACCCTCGGCTCAGCCCAGCCCATAATTTGTAGGCCGGCTCAGCCTATGCCGGCCACTACCTATTTGTAGGAGCTAGAGGAAAAATACCAAACTTCCTGTTATCATTTCCTGCTAGGTTTAAATTGCCCAACTCATTCATAGCATAATGTTAAATGCTATTCCTAGGCTCCACATGTACAACCATCACCTAAATCCAAAATAATTCGATTATGCTTAAAATAATTTAGTCTCAAATAAATTATCGTTTATTTAATTTATCAAAAAGATATTGTATTGTAATTATACTGTGCCGTTTGGGCAATTGCTAATGAGCAACAGCGACTAAATGAAGTTTTCCCCCTACAAATTTTCCTTCAGAATGGTCACAAATGAATAAGTAACTCCATGCAATGATATGGACAGAAAACGGAAGATTAAAGATGAAGCATCCTTCGGAACATAACCTTAATGATCTTGAAGGCGTAATTATTTAAATGTACTCATTATCAGCAAATGTTGGATGATTAAAGTATTTTAAACTTTTTGTAGGTATGAGGGAGTGCATAAGATTTCTAATTCTGATTATTTCACAAAAAGCAATCGTATCAGTGAATTTAATGTTTTTATAGCTTTGAAGATTATTGCACTCACTGATATAAACTCCGTAGTCCCTATAGCCTTGTGCATCACTCTTGCGTTTCTGAGGAACATACAATGATTTCCATCAGTATTAATTATACCTGCGATAACGATAACTTTTATATAATTGCATGTGCCTAACTCATGTACTAGGTACTTTAACTAGTATGCATGTCGTTATTTACGAAATCAGGGAGTTGTACAACTTTTAGGTCAATCAACTATATCGAATAAATTACAAGCAGTAGTATGGGTATACATGCAAAGGAGGTTCTGTTTATTTTCCTCTATCATGATAAAACCAAAATAGCATCAAAAATGCCAATTACAATTTCTTGTGATTGTGATTATTTAAAAGGGTGTTGACTTTTTCCTGTTATGACTAACATGGACAGTTCAAAAACTCAGCTTAACAATAAATCTCACAACAGATCATATCGCCTGGAAGATGGAAAACCTCCAGGTTGCATCGGAATTAATAATTATATCGTCGTTGAAGAGTAAAAAACAGCTACATATCGTCGTTGAAGGTGCAAAACTTAACATCTTTTTCGTAACGTTATGGGATTTCTGAGAGGATGTTAACTTTTGCACCTTCAACGACGATATATAGAAATATGCCCCGTGCGGAGCATAATGAATGTTGAACTGATAGCAATAAAATTGCTATTCTGCTTATAGGGCCAAATGCATATGGCTCTTTTTCACTCTTCAAGTCTTCAACGACGATATATCAAACATCGTGATTTAACAGGCACAAGTTCGCACCACATATGCATGACTGAAACCAAAAATACGCATACCCAATACACACTAAATACAAGGGTGTCAAAATCCAACTCGACTGCGACTCATTTCGAATAAAGTATTTCCCTCTACAACGATACAAGTACTGACGATTCAAAGTCAGATAAAGGACATCACTAATACAGCCAAAATAGGCAAAATGTTTCATTTTTGAAGCAATTATTTTTCGTTTAGTCCTTTAAAATGTGTACCTGTTTCAGGTAAATTACCAAATGATATTTCAAAAATTATACTGTAATAATTACAGATGTATACATATATAATTATTAAATTGCTTCCTCCGAATTTTAAAGCGATTTGAGGTATTACGTTTAATTTTAAAATGTCATACACACGTACATTAATTATAGTATTCTAATGAAACAACAACAAGGAATAATAATAAATTGTGCGTTTTGATGATGTTCAATGTTGTCATGTTCTTCAGACATTGCGCACCAGTAATGCTTTGCCGGGATACGTCACGTGGTCTTTAAGGTAGGATTTATAAGCGAATTTATTGTGAAAGTTTCGCGATTTTCGATTTGTCAGTAGAAGAAATTAAAGAAAGGCGACCAATAGGTCATAGGTCATATAATAATATCATGTCATTAGGCTGTTTAATGTAACATTGCGTAAGATTTGTGTTTATTCCAACAAATAGAATTCCACTCTTTGTTTTGAATCTTTAAATATTAAATGGACGATACTGCTAGCTTCTGATGTTAAAGTAAAGACCTTCTGGATACATAATCGCTGGTGATTTCGCTCACACTGCTCACTCCTGGAAAGTAACAAATTATTACACATGGAATTTGAAAATTAGACATACTTGAAGGTAGAAATCCAATGGTCGTAATTATCAATTGAAAGAAGGACGTCAAGATCTTTTAATCATGTATAGCTAGCAAGATTTAGTACAGTATGGAATTTGCAACATGAAAGATTTCATTACCTGCTAAAGCCATAGTCAGATCAAATTCATCTCTGTAGGTTTGTAATACTTTCTTTGCTCCTTCCTCTCCAGCTACAGCTAGCCCCCAGAGAAGTGGTCTTCCTGCAAAAGCCTATTACAACCATAACAAAAACCAAGGGCGCATTCAATTCATGAGTGCGTCAACGTATGAATATTGCTGGCTGATTTGAACGCACTTACAACTGAATACTGTCTGCAAGGCTTGCCGTTTCTCTATAATTAATAATTTCAAATATTTGTGTTCAGTTAAATTCCACTGACCAGCGTTGTCCCCTTACCATTTTGGCACCCAAAGCAATCGCTTTGAAGATATCAGACCCTTTAGAAACCCCGCAGTCCACAAAAATATCACATCTGCCATCAACTGCCTTAACTATTTCCGGTAGAACGTCAATCTGTTCTTAAATTACAAAATAAAGTCATCTTACAAGCGTAATAACATAATATCTACCCAGAAATATTTATCAATGGCGAAGCATCATTTATAAGTCCATAGAATGTATGTAATCCTAGTAATCCTACAAGTAAATGCAAGGTAAATAATTATTTACCGTTGCTGATACCGTGTCCAGTTGTCGTCCTCCATGATTCGACACAAAAATCCCATCGGCTCCGCTTTCCAATGCAAGCACAGCATCCTCCTTTGTCAAAATGCCTTTGACAATTACCGGAAGTCTGCTATTCCTAAAAGAAGAAGAACCCTGCATTTATTTTCGACAATTCTCGTTGCTTGTCCTTGTCTTCTTAGGATTATGCCTTACTAACTTTTTGAGCCAGGTCAAGTCATGCCAAGAGATGGACTGGTCTAAACAGCCTGCAACATAATCATTAATGGCAGCGTAGCCAGAGGGAGTAATGCTGTCCTTCGCTTTCCCTCCGCCGATATCAAAGTTGGCCATTCTAGAATTACGTATGGCGGTGTTTTTAAAGCGCAATAGCAAAATGTAATCAAGTCAATAATTCAGCAATTATAACTTGATGCCTTTATCTCCAAACAAAGCATGGAATAAATCCTTGCCTTAAAATCCTTTCAACGTTGTAACATCCTTGAACGGTGTAATTAATCATTTGATATTACATACAGTCGGGAGAACTTACCTAAGTGGAGGGGGAAGCTCAAATTTTTTTCTCATGGTTGCCCGTTTTTTTCCAAAAAAGAAAGAATCTACAGTAAAGACCAACGCCTCAAATGCAGCTGCTTCGGCTCTCCTCACCAAGTCCATAGTTAAATTTCTGCCATATTTGTGGAAATTGGATATTAATATAATGACATAATAATTAATTAAATGCTACAAACCTAATTAAACTTTGTTCGTCGTACGTGTCGGTGAAGAGTCAAAATTACCTAAACCCAAATGTCGCTAAAACAACTTGCAGCAATTATAGCAATGATTTAGTGAAATGTAAGATGTGGATTTAGGTAATTTGTCATTTGGATTTAAACCATTTTGACTCTTCACCGACGATATCTCTTTGACCAAAGTTGTTTGCATTTTCTGTATAATCATAGAACAAAATCACCTGTCTTTGTAGATGTAGAGCTGGAACCATTTTCGGCTGGAAGGCGTTGCTGCTGCCACCTCTTCGATTGTGCAGGTTGACATTGTGGCAAGGGTGAAAATTGTTCCCATTGCAGCCGCGGCTGTACATAAATCAGTAATAATTCATCATCAGATAACGACCACACGCGAATCGCATACTAATTATATATTTTTGTTTTTAACTTACATATTATACTGTCGGTATGTTCATTATACCTTCAATATGTTTATAACTTTTTGCAAATAGTTTGTAATATCCCTCCCCAAACCTTCACGCTTTACCAATACACCTCAAGTAAAGTTACGAAATATAGATAGGTATACATATAATGTTGACACAGGCACACAAGTACGAAAAACCTTTTGCATTTCCGATTTCCCCGTCTGGGTGGGCCATCTTCTGCATTGCAGTGGGAGACACGCCAAGAGGGAATGACACCGGTTTGCCCAAGACTGTAGTTTCCAACGAGCGCACAGACACATTTCTCAGCATTCTCGGCCGGATAATCCATCTAGAGAACGTAGTAGTGAGAGTGGGGAATAACTTTAAATCTTAGCAAAAACTCATTACTACATGGGAAATATGGGCAAAAGCCTACCTTAGACTTCCCATTTATTATTAGGTAAAACGGGAAACTAGTGGTAGCGGGAAGTGCTAAAAGTGAATACTGGAAATTAGTTGTAATTTCTTTCAACAACAGAGCGGAATTAGCAAGAGCCTACGAGTCGTTAAAAGTTGTAATTATTAATATTTGTAATGTTAGAATAATTACACCCGGAAGCATTCATGAATTGGTTAAAAAGTGATTAATTTAAAAATCTCGCACTTTGTACATACCATTGACATTACAGATTCATACAAAACAGAAAAGTATTACATTGCTGATATGAATTATAAATCCAGTTACCTATTGAAGGCCTCAGGATTGTCTTTGACTGTGATTTCATCATCAGATCCGCTTTGGTAGTACTCCCGAGCATTCCTGTTCAAGGTTTTAAATGCTTCCTCTCGAAAGTCTTGAATGCAAACCAAATTCTCCATGCTTCTCGAATCCGAATAATGCTCAAGTTAAGCCTAAGCTGACGTTTATTAATAAATCAGGAACTGATTTTTGCAATCGGACTGTTGTGAAAGACAGCTAACGATAAAGTGACAAGTCCTTAATGTATACAATTAAGCTTTAAACATGCTGCCAACACATGGAAAAGGGTGGAGACAGTTTGGGTAGTTGTATTAAGACTCGTAGTATTAATGACTTATGCTGTAATTACTTATCAACCTTCACCTTCGCCTGCTGCACGACGTCCTTCATAGATGAATTATGAAACACGTAACGACGTTCCTATAATTACACAGCAAATCATCCTACTCAAAACATTGGTCGATATAGAATAGACTTCTGTGTTTGTATTATATGCTTGCACGAATCCAGCCTGCTTGCGAGATCAGCTACACAAATCACTCTTTCCAGGCTCAACATCATCTGTAACGTTAGTCGTAAATGAATGGAAATTAAAGTAAAATGTTGTACGCATCCAGTTATGCAAGAAAAATCTCTAACGCAGCAGGATTTCAGCTTTATTCACAAGACCATCTTTTTATCCAAAATTAAACTTAAACTTATAGGATGGCATTTGACCTATTTTTGAAGAATTGTATCCAGAAGAAGTAATTTCTAGCACCAAAATATCGTCGGAGAGACTAGAGGTATGAATATCTTGTAACATACTCTGCCGTGATTTGGTCCACACTTGAAACACCTGCCAAAGAAACATCAAGATCAAAAGTATTTAACTAACATTACAATGTTTATTGTAATCAATTCGGGTTTGGAATTACTGCCTATTCCTGGAGCATTTCGCAAAACTGGGCAGTTCAGCAATTTAGCAGAAGGTTCCGCAGAATTTTCGTATACCTTTAAACAGTTAGCGTAACTAGGCCTTGGCCACGTAGGCCTAGGCCTAGATCTACAAACGGTTTTTTTAAAAAAATACACTGCCTTCTTTAAGATTTGCACGACAGAGACATATTTTTGTAGACGAAAACGACGCAATTTTTTACACGGAAGGCGTAGTTTTTTCAAATAAATGACACTAGATAAGATGCAGTTTTTTTAAATTAACAATGGATGAGACCAAGATTTCTCCAGGTCAACATGAAAAATCCTGCGGGCGCCACAGCCTTTAAACACTGGAAAAGCTAGGGAAGTCATGTTTTACTATGTTTCCTGAAATTACCTGATCCTGAATCCACCGCATTTGAATCTACTGAATTATTTACTACATACTGCGAGGACTGATTTATTATTCTTACCTGCAAGTGACATTGTCAAGTCCAATTCGTCCTTGTAAATCTGAAGGATACGTTTTGCGCCCTCTTCTCCGCCCATTGTGAGGCCCCATAAAAGCGGTCTTCCAACAAAGGCCTGGAATTTCAAAATCATAAAGCAATCTGTAGAAATAACTACAAAACGGGAAGGAATTTCTTATGTCTGAATGTCGTTAGTATTAGATTTATTTTTGTAAATACCAAAGTTGCGGTAAAGCATTATAGGAATATCTCGTTTCGCAGCTGAAGCGACAAAGCTACAGAATTCAAATCCTTGGAAGAAGCAAAATTGCGGATTAGTAACCTTTCGGAACTGTTTGTTTAACATAGGAGTTTTTATATTTTGTAGATCCGCAGTTTGGTTTCTTCCGAGAATTACATCATAATTACATCATAAACTAACCATTTTTGCTCCTAACGCAATTGCTTTAAAGACATCGGATCCCGTGGAAACTCCTCCATCCAAAAATACTTCGCACATACCATCCACAGCCTTAACTATTGCAGGCAAAGCCTCAATCTAAAAAAATCATTTGATACGTACATAATAAAAAAAATCGGACTTTGAATTAGAAAATGAGCAATGAATTAAATACAAATTGTTCAAGCAAAAACGAAGACGAAGGCCGTATGCTAGAGATGACTTACTGTAGGCAAGACTGTGTCCAGTTGTCTTCCTCCATGATTCGACACGAAAATTCCATGTGCACCGTACTGAATGGCCAATAGTGCGTCTTCGGGGGACAGAATTCCTTTTACTATTATGGAGAGTCGAGTTGTTCTGTTAAACGAGTAATTACCATTCGCAATGCATATCATTTTCAGTTTTCGTTTTCTCACCTAGATATTACATGCATTAGCTTCCAACGCGGTCCTCTTTTCACCTCTATTCAATAGGAATAATTACTAAGCTACCTATAATTACAAATGCATTACTTCGTCAGCCATTTCAGATCTTCCCACGTAAGGCTTTGATCTAAATTTTTGTCAATGTATTCATTAAGAGCTGAACCACCGCTGGAGCTTCCTACGCCATCCGAGAGGTTAGATCCAGATGGAAAATTTGCCATCCTACAAATAATTACGAAACGAGATACACAATCTTTAAAGTTAAAGTAATAACCATAACAGGTAATACTAATACTTTCCCACATTACAAATCTTATAATTAATGGTAGCGAATCTCGAGAAGAAATCAAAAGCAAAACGAAAGGATTGTACCGTAAGTGGCTTGGAAGAGCGAATTTATTTCTGAAATTGGATCTTCTTTTTCCGAAATATGGTGCGTCGACTGTCCAAACGATGGCTTCGTAACCAGCAGCCTCTGCTCGGCGAATGATATCTACGGTCAGATTCCTGTAAGAAATCACAGCAAAACGAAGAAACGAGGAACATTGTATTGTAAATAATCTTCTGATTTACAGAAATGATCCAAAATCGGCATCGAAACGCAATCATTGAAAGCAAGCATTTGGTTCTTTTAATTACCTATCTTTGTAGACGTAGAGTTGGAACCATTTACGACTGTGAGGAGTAGCTGCAGCAACTTCCTCTATACTACTCGTTGAAATCGTGCTCAAAATATAAATTGTCCCCATTGCAGCCGCAGCTAATTTTCAAAAGTAAATCTTAAATCTATTTTCTTCTAAATGTGAGTAGCAGAGCTCGTACTTATGATTAGGATATTAAAAACAAAAATGAGTTTAAAAAATCGAAGAGTAATGGAAGAAATTGTGCACCTTTTGCGTTCGCCACTTCCCCTTCAGGATGCGCCATTCTTTGCATCGCTGTTGGAGACACTCCAAGGGGAAATGACACGGACTTGCCCAGTACAGTCGTTGACAGCGATCGAATAGATACATCTCGAAGCATTCTTGGAAGGAGAACCCATCTGCATCAAAAGTTCAATCATTCTAGATCATAACAAGCTATTTCATGCAGACACGCAGACACAGATACCGTACAAAAAAACTGAAAATGACAATAATTGAGGAACGGAAGGACTCTTTATTGCGTTGCAACGTCATTCTCAATTCCCTAATATCCACATCCTTACCTTGCAAAAGCTCGACGATTATCTCTCAAAGTGATTTCTTCGTCTGCCCCACTTTTATAATAATCCAAGGCATTCTGGTCCAGTAGACTAAACGCTGCATCTTGGAAGTCTTGAATGCACACCAATTTCTCCATTGTCTTACTACCAGCACTACTTCTCTATCTCTTCGCTACACCAAAGTTTCCAAATAATTACAACCACTATCGTTGGCAAGTACTATAATGTTTAATGTTTGGCAATTACATTTTATGTATTCACATTGTTAGTGCTAAATGAGTCACATTAATTACTGCAGCAATTCCATCCAAGTGCAAGATACCTATCTCAGCTATTTTGTCTTCGTCTGAATTACTTGATTTAATCAGTCTCATAAACAAAGTAATAATTTCACATTATCCACTTCATACATTTTCCAAAGTACAAAGAAAGATAAAAAGAAAAAACAATTACCTATTCAGCAACGATTATCCGTTGGAGTGGGGATGGTATGCTCTGATTCCGCCTGGCTACTGACAGGTACTTAAAATAAATAAGTATTGACTAACTTTACCATTTACGTGTGCCACACGTCCCTACTCGCAATGTACATACGGACCTAGAATCGGTAAATGCTGCACGTGTAGGTAAGTCACCTAAATAAAATCAACTTGAGCCCCATAACAAATTATTTAACTTTGGTTCTGGTTCTTTTGCTTCTATAGCTTGTGTAATGATACTCTTTTAATCTTGACAGTTGACCTCCGTGACCTTTCGTCTCTTTCTTGATTGACTTCTCAGATAGAATATCAATAACAACCTTGTGAGTAGTTTAGGCCTGGAAATGACCTTGTAAATGGGCACTGACATATCAAAGCAACGTGTTCATTTTCTGTTCTGACTCCCAACGTGAGCTGTGACAGCTCTATCATATAATTAAAGAATCTCAATTCCTGACATCCTGACTCATGTGTGTCCTGAGCATTCTCTCTTGTGATATTTGGATATTTGGTATATTATTATGAGTAGACGCAAGCAGCTCGACGAAATCCATGAGAATTCGAGAAAGCCGGTTATTTCCAAAGGAGTGTATATGTGTATTTACTTATGTAATTTCCCACGATATATTTATAACCTTCTATTAGAACTTTCCTGCCTTACGTATATTGGTGTGGATGAAGTAGGTATCTATAAATCCAGACTACTCAGTAAGTGCACCAAGCGCTTGCTTTTCTCCAATTAAATATTACACGCCCAAACCACCTTCTAGTAACATGCCATTTCCAATTCCAAGAATGCCATTTTAATTGTAATCTATACTCATGGCCATGGCTTAGATTTACATAGGTACACAGATGATTTACATTTCAACTCACCGCCTTGAGATTCGTCGCCTATTTATATATTGTCGCTTTCTTTTTCGCCGCCTGACAGTTCATCGCCTACAAATTATCTTACGCCAAAAATAAAGTCGGTTGAAGGTTAGGATAGGAAATAAAGTTCCAATTTTGAAATTTCTTGTTTACAACGATCGAAGTAATTATGTAACATATAAAAGCATGTAATGTACCCAGGTTATTAGAAAAACAAAAAATACAAGTTTCAATACCAAAGGACAAACACCGTATTCTGGTACTCTCAACTGATGACAACATATCATTTTTGGCAGCATGTATTGTATGGTTGGTTGATGGCACTTTCCCCCTGTAACGGTATTTTTGCGATTTTCTGGTGTAAACGGTCCTGGCCGTCAAGTTTCTACCCCCTCCCCCCTCTTCACCGTGATATCATTTACGATTGCTCTTTAACATACAATAGCAGCTTGCAAAGAGCCTTTTACCTGTACTTGGGGTACATTGAATCTCAGAAATTAGTTGCCATGTATTGGGATAAAACCTTTTAGTGGCCAAACTTTTCCATGCAGAACAGATTATCTATTGCATGTAAGGAACGTTTTAGCAGCTTTTTATTTCTTTTGTACACCAGTCATAACCATAATTAATATTGAGTTTCTCTTGGTTTACTTGCTTTTCCTTGATGCTTGATTGTTTGCCGAAATGGTTGGCAGTTGGCAATGGCACGAACCTGAGAAAAATAGCATTAGAATAAAAAACAGGATCTAGACCGTAAAATGCATGTCGCAACTCGACAACAAACACAAACACTAGTAAGTGATCACGTGTGTCTTGGTACGTAGATTATATTCAATTCTAAAGCATTTAATGTCGCTCCTCGGTCCTTTCTGCTCCTGCGCATCTAGCAAGGCTTTCGATAACTCAACAAAATGAAGAACCAACTCCTGACTGGAGCTACAAATAACAAATGAGTAGATGGGCAAAACAGCATAAAAACAATTAAGGAATATTTTTATTTAGTCTATAGGGTTGTGACCTGACCGCTCAACAAAGATCAATCACCTCTTGTCACTAAAGTCCATACACATTCACAAACATAGAAACAAAGAAAACTTAAATAGGACAGAAACTGCTGAAAGACTTTTTTGTCCTTCTCGCTCTTCCATCGTACTGTCGATTGTCGGCGCCGGCGTTGTAATCACCGATCGCATTCGTTCTTCATCCACAATGCTAAAGGCCTCCGCAGAAATCAAAACTACCCCATCGATTAAATATACGTGGTTACATAATTAATTATTACAAACTAGGATCATGTTAAGGACCAATCAGGGCCCTTGGCAGATGCATGACCAAATAAGACAAACAATGCCTACATACACTGCAAGAAAATTCAATCAAAGTACACTGATAAAAAAAAATCATACTCCTGCGTCATGCTAAATTCTTCATTCGACGTCAGTTATTTTAATGTTATATCGGCAGCTATTGCACTTTGGTTCGACAAACATGTTAAATTATTTGCCATTCTGTTGAATCACTCACACCACGTCTGAATAAGGAATCATATGTATTGGACACTTAACGAGTAAATAAAATAATATAATGAAATCATTTAATGTTGGCGACGTACCCGGCGTACCGCACAAAAGATGCATAGAAAAGCACAGTGACAGGTAAATTAATCTAATAATATCTTCTATTTCGTTTGTTTCAAATCTAAAATTTTCGTCAAAATCGGTAAAATAACAAAGATAAAAACTAAATCTTGGACTTGGAGACAATGCTTGAAGACAATCGCAATCCCTTTAGTATCGACGATTCCTTCAAGCTCTCGTTTTCCTTCTGTATCCTCCGTGGTCACGCTTTTTGACACCTTTACGACGCATTTCCTGAAAACATCATCAGATCTCTCAATCAATCTCATCACATCACAGATATTTTTACATGTAACTTTCATCAAGCACTGAATAAAATGGTTCTACATGCTAATTACTAGTAGTAACGCCAAGTACTGGCTTAGGGTTAACTTTGGAATGTTTATATGTGAGGACAAGGGAATATTGTAATTGTAGATAAATAATATAATAACAATAGTAACAATAATAACATATTACAAAATTGAACTCACCATTCTTAAGCCAATATGTGATCTGTGTAGTCGACCAAGCCTCCTATTTACGTGTATAGTCACGTGGGGTTTCTTACGTGTATGCATTGGCCGACTTTGTTTTCGGATTAAATCATTACTACCACGTTTCGTTTTACCTTTTAGGCGCTTCGTTATGAATTTGTTCAACATCAAGAGATACTCAGTATTAGTATAAGGGGGCAGTGGACTGCATTTTGAATTCCCACTACTGCCGTCACCTTCTTTTTTCCTTTTCTTCTTCCGCGTTTTGTCATCTGTGACTTTATCCGTGACCTTGACCAGTTCTAGCTTTGCCTCATTCGTAGTTGCTTTGGCATCTCCCTGGGCGTTAGTCTTTTCAGCTGATGCCTTAACATCTACTGCGTCAGAAGGTACGGAAGTTTATTCGTCTTATTAACATTGGTACAATTTCAATTTCTATCCTAACACGCCTCCGAATTGAAGACAGTTGCTTACCTACTACTTCATTGCTGGGAACCGTTGGTACAGCATTTTCCCTAATGAGCTGATGAAAAGTTGTGTTAGAAAGCTGCGACAGTTTTAAAAATTCGTCATCATGTCCCTTGGTACAAAAAAGATCATGAATTCCTTTCAACCACTTTAAGTTGTGATTACTTTCAATTTTGCTTAAAGGGGCTACAAGATTCCTGTTGAAAGAAATTGTTTAAGTAATTAATCAGGAATATGCTTTCAAACAATATAGTTTAGGAAACCCATGAAAACGAAAGGCGACATGGAATGCGAAAAAGGAATTATCAATGTGATGTCATACTCTAGAGTGGTGAGTAATACAGAATTTGTTGAGCTAATTTCTAAGATGCGATTTCTAGTATTAATGACATCAGTTGCCAAATGTTGTATACTTAGTCCATCGATTGTCATCGCAAGACACTCGTCATTCATCCTTTGCAAATCCGCCTCCTTTGCTTCGAGTAATTTTCTATTCAATCAAGGTAAATAAGGGTGTAATTAAGGATCTCCTCAACTTATTCCAACCGACCGTAGGATTTTTTAAAAGAAATTAGTCCTTTAAATGGTTCTTACTTCCCTTTGTCCACCTGTGCCTGCAACAGAGCAAGAGTTTCCCTCTTGTCAATTCGAAGGATTTTTGCTTCAGCTAGTTTTTTGTTCAGCTCTTTGTTTTCTAGGTTCAAACGGGCTATTTTAGTGCGCAAGTTCATGGTTTGTAGAGTGGTATTAGGAAAATAAAAACGGATGGGTCGAAGTTGGGCAAACACGAAAGGTTTGCTGCAGATCGGACACTTTAACTTGCCCCTGGAAACCAACAATGTCACTAACATTTAAATACTCCTGATTCAGCGATTGCTAGTATTATTTTCGCCATGTGAGAAGGGAGGATGGACCACGGTTTCTCCAGAAACCTTTAGTTAAAGAGAATTGTGGTCTCATCCATCGCACTTCTGAACACCCTTACTTGAGATAATAAGTACTGGGGTGTCTACCTTTATGAATCTATTTTTAAAGCTAGCTCATTCATCAATGC
Source organism: Ptenothrix huangshanensis (assembly GCA_036851915.1). Lineage (NCBI taxonomy): Eukaryota > Metazoa > Arthropoda > Collembola > Symphypleona > Dicyrtomidae > Ptenothrix > Ptenothrix huangshanensis. The sequence goes on from JAAXYX010002526.1 coordinate 14,545, forward strand.
ATTCTCCTAATTGCTAAATAGTAAGTACCAAAGCATTTTTACTACTGGGTACACAACCACTGATTTTGTCAGTAGTTTTTTCATCAGGAATCACCAAATAATTTTAAATAATACCAACCAAATAATTCGCATTTAATTATATAATAAAAATGTAACTGCGTAATTAACTGAAATGAACTTACGATGCAGTTTCGTTTATGAGTCTCTTTATGCAGCCGCGGTGAAAAATGTGGCCGCAATTCGGAGCAACAGTATGGAAATCTGATGGTAAGTGCCTGTTATCCAGGGGAGTTTTGGCTAAGGCCAAATACAACAAATTACATATAGTGATTTATTCATACTCGTAATGCTTCTAAACTCTAATACAGGGATGATTTGTGTATATTTGAACATGGTACTATGAACAGGTACCGATCATCGATCATACTGACAAAATATTTGACATCGACTATCTTTATGCTCAATGGCATGATGCATGATGTCCCCGGTTACCTTTAGAGGTAGGCGTACTTTGGAGGCAGTCTATAGGGGTTTTGCGATACATTTAAAGCTAAATCGAGGTAGGTACACGTGCTGGGGAATGGTAACGGCACCATGGTCTCCGGCTAATATAATTATATCCAAAGCGAAATGGGGACATCCACAACAAACAGGCAGAAATAATGACTTAGGAATCATCCCGCCGGAGCCGTATCATAATAATAATATGAAAAGATAGGATCACGATAGGCGTTGCTTACCTTTTGAACTGAGTGATTTGTGCCTTGTATGCCTGTCTAATCTAATCCGTTCATAGGGTTCCAAAGGTTTTTTGCATATTTTACAGCCCAAAAGGGTAGTAGGTTGGATACTCATTTCTCGTATAACTGTTTCTTACTAATTCTCAATATCCTACCCCAAAAGGAAAAATTTAGCTTCTGGTCTTCTCGCCTTTGTCGCTCTTCGGTGTCGGTGGCCGAGTTCGATCAATCCATTTTGCACTCGAAACAATTTTTTTCTTTTTCTATTCATATCTACCGTTAATCAGAAAATTTTGGGAATTAGTATGTCAGCTATGAACTCTTGTCGTTGAAAGTCTCTGTACTTGGATCATGTTGATTTACCCGTTTTAATTACGTCTTTGTTAGCGTTGAATTTTCGTAGCGCCTATTACTTTTGCGCATTTCGTGCTTGCATAATAAACTTTCGGACTTTTATATCAAAAATACTACATACGTTGATTTATACATACCGTGAGTTAGGAGGCAAAGTGGCGTATATCCATATTTTCTTGAATGACTTTGCTCTCAAGAAAATATGGACATGGCTTTGCCTCTTAACACGCGATATCCATATTTTTTATTATTTTGCGGAGGCATCACATCACTTTTCATAATTTTATGAATGATTTTAACTTCTCAACTTTGCGTACCAGCTTGTAGCATCAATTGCACAGTGAACTCTTGTTATAGCCACACATCAGGGGGGCGCATTTTTCGGGTTTAATGGGGAGATGACGTTATAGTCTATAACGTCCAATGACGTTCAGTTGCATAAAAACATGCAATTTAAGGATACGCTAATTAATGCTACAGTAAATGTGTTTGTGCGGGTACTGGTCTACGGTGTTCTCTATTCGAAATTGCTTCTCTACCTGACAGTAGTTAGTTTAATACAGTAAAGTGGAAAAGATTTTTGAGGTAGAGAACGCCGTAGACAGTAGGGTGGAGAGAATGGTTTGGAGGTAGAGAACACCTTAGACCATGGGGTAGAGAATAGTTTCGAAATAGAGAACACCTTGACAAAGGTATATAACACCGTAGACTAGTACCCTTTATACGTAGTAAGTCATTATGCGATTTATTATATTAAGGGGAAACCCGGTGCCTTGTAAATGCCTACAATTGTACAATTTGTAACCGATGCCATGGAAATGTAAATATTTTAGTGGAGATTTTTAAACATTTCCATGGCATCGGTTACAAATTGTACAATTGTAAGCATTTACAAGCCAGCGGGTTTACCCTTATTATATCAAGATTATTATTTTATCTCTCAGTTTCATTCTTCGTTTCTAACTTGCCCAAGCGATTGCTTAAAAAATTAATATAATTATCTCCACGGAGACTTTAATAATTCGTTATTACTACTTTACCCCCTTGTAGGGGTTGGTTCATCACTCGTCCCCGACGAATTCGTCCCCTCATGACTCGTCCCCGACCAATTCGTCCCCAGACGAATTCGTCCCCAGACGAATTCGTCCCCAGACGAATTCGTCCCCAACTACATTCGTCCCCAGACGAATTCGTCACCGACTATATTCGTCCCCGGACTAATTCGTCCCCGGACTAATTCGTCCCCGACTACATTCGTCCCCAACTACACTCGTTCCCAACTACATTCGTACCCAGACAAATTCGTTCCCATTCGAATTCCCTTTGGATTAATTTCATTCCCAACATGAGTGAACAAAGCTGAACATAAGCGTTTTAGTCTACATTTAGAAATTTTTTGGTAGAAATTTTGGACATTTTTCAAGTTTCAAATTGCACGGTTTTAAGTCCCTTAAAAACCGTGAACGTATTCGTTTAAAAATGGTGTGCAGCAATAAGTTGTTTTGTCACCCTCAGTGAATAAATAGCCAATTCAC
>JAAXYX010002527.1:0-17167 GCA_036851915.1 Ptenothrix huangshanensis
CTGCCAAGTGAAAGTTTTTGGAACTTGCCATTCGTTAGACGTGTAAGTAATATTCTTCTGCTGATCCCTATTCTGGAAAATCGTGGATGTTCTGAAGAAACCTGCAATTTTTCAATTTTAACCACATCCAGATTTGGTAGTGGTCAAAGGTATTTAAAAATTGGAGAAGTTAGTTACAGCGAGCTTCGGATAAATGTGGGTACTTCTTCACATTCAGGCAATGTTTTCGGGAATAAATGGAAAAATATGAAAGGTGACGAGTTACGAATTGGAGTTCCACCAACAGTTAAACAGCAAGCTGTGATAAATTATCGTGAAAAACGAAAATATCGTTATTTGTCTGTGCTTATGTCTGAAGTAAGTTACATGCTGAATGCATCTGTAAAGTATGTTCCGAACGACATCTCATCGGGCAACGGTGTGAAGCTTAAAAATGGTACTTGGACAAGCTACATTGGAAAACTTATGAGTGATACCATCGACATCACCGTTCCTTTCACTCCATTTACGTATCAGTACGTAGCTCTTTCAATGTCGAAGGGAGTCCTCTTCACCCCATTCAAATTCTTCGCTCCCCTCCCAAAGAAAATGGATATGACCCTCAAGTTTCTTATAGAACCATTTGATGAGTCTATTTGGATAGCTCTCTTTTTCTGTATCCTGGGTAATGTCGCTGTGATTTATTTTCTGATGAACTCTAGTGACCAAATTTCAGGAAGCTCTAGAGACAGAATTTACTTCGTCGCGCTGAAAATCACGGATTTCGTGAGGGTCCTGATTGACCAACCGATACCGGATGATGTGCTAGATACCACTGGTTACGGTTCCGGTGGTCCTCGACTCATTTACTTGGTATGGCTTCTGATTATGATTGTTGTTGGGAATCTCTACAAATCCGTCGTAATTTCCATTTTGGTGCAGCCAGTTTATGTGAGTCCGCCCCTTACGATACCTGAATTGGTTAATTCAGATTTTCATCTGAACTTCCTGCTCTATAGAGCATTTCAGTGGGATAAACGTCTACCTTGGGTTAAGAATTTGAAATATCCAGTGACAGACTTCACATGGAAGTTTCAAGGAGTAAGACAATTTTGAAAATTGACTGCAATACTCATCATAATTTATTATGGAGAAAATTTTCAACATAAATTATTTATAATACTTGCAGTGCCTTCAGACCCTGCTGAATGGGTCAAATGTATGCGCATTTGCCCATAACTATTTGTACCTCTATGCTTCAGAGACCCTCATAGATACCGCTGGTCGACGTCAGTTTATCGAGTCCAAAGATTCTTTCTACGCGACGTCAAGTTTTTTTGGAATATCACGTTTGAATCCACAATTTAACGGTTGGTATTACTTGATTATACAGATTTGACAATTTGACCATTAAAATGATCATTTTATTTTGAAGCTTTAAGTTAATTTTGCTTAAAATTTTTAGAGGCCATAGACAGGGTTGTAGAAGTGATCGTCGAAGGTGCACTGGATAATCATTGGGTGAAAATGCAATTCCTTCAGTCTGCGCTACAAACAATTCACAGAAAGCAGAAAACAACAGCAGAAGAAGGTTTATTGGAAGATACCCTTGTTGACAAAGAGTTGATGCTGTATCCGATTCTCATATTGATTGCTGGCTTAGTTATAGCCATTGTTTGCTTTGCAGTGGAACATTTTTATTTTAGATGGTTCAAGTCACGGGAGTCACAGAATGGAAACATGGATGACAACGACAAATGCAGTGGGACACCCCGAGGCTATTTGTCTTCGTATGATCTTCAACCCCCAGCCATTTCGAACGTGCAAAATCGTAAATATTATTCAACGTTTCCTAATATAGTTATGGTTAATCATTTTTCGGCCAATCGCACTCGTGGTAATTACTAATGACATTAATATTCGCAAATATACCAAGTTCCCTTTCTGAATCTAGTTATAATGGCTAGTTATAATTAAATGTAGGCTATATTTCACTAAACTAGTGAAATTAAATGCACCCTATCATCAGCAATCATAATCGGCTTTTGTGGAACGATCTTCACATGTTTCTTTGAAAAGTATCCTTTTAAGGTCACGCTAACAAGAAATCGCACCATATCTTGCCCTTACTTTGGCAGGCACCCTTAGTTAGTTTGGCAGTTTTTGTCGCATGGGATTCGTCTCTTGCTATCTCTTGTGCACGAATACTTAAAAATTACATCAATATGTCATTTGAAAGAGAAAAAAATCATAGAATAAGGTCGTGTCCAGTACCAGGCACGATTACTCAATGGTTGTCCACCAAGTATTTTTAAATACAGCAATTATTTTATCATAGAATTTTTACCCTTGAAACTAGAAATCTTGACCTGGTATGCCTGAACTAATTGGCCGATATTAATGAGACATATATCAAATTGAAGCTTATACGATTCTCTTTCTTCCTAAAGGTCAAGATACCGCCTAAAATTGACCATTAGCCCAATTATTCCGCCTGCCAATGTTTGGGTCACATTTTTCTTCAGCTTAAGATTGGCACCCATTTTAGTATTGAGTGCCAATCTTCAGCTGATATTCGCAGTTATTACTGCAGAATCCTTAAGCTTGGCACCCTATGTTTTGGAATAGGTGCCAAACATTGGCAGTGCTGTTTTTAATTATTTTGGCCTTCATCCCCATTTTTGGGGAAGGTGACATGTTGTTTTTCGAAACCTTCTGCTGCCATCGCATAAGCACATATTTTTTGTTTAAGCTATTAAATTATGGGTACAGAATTACAGGTGCTCAAAGTTGAAAACCTGCCAAAGTTTGGGCAAGATACGGCATTGAGAAGAGCAGAAAACAGACGTTCGACGCTCATATCATTCTTATCGTTAGAAAGACCTCGTTATTTAATTATTACATATATACGAATGAAAGACGGAGATGGGAATAATTTATTTTACTCATTATTTTAATCTTTAGGGCTTGTGTATAACTACTAACGAGGGAGTGCTCCCTACGCGTGTTTAAAATCCAATACCAAATTATAGTTAATTCTATTATTCATTCTACACAAGAAAAGCATAATGTGTACTGCATTAAATGGCATGGGCTAAATATATTAATAGTTAATCCTCGACTGCACAAATAATGGCAAGTTGATAGTCAATTTTTAGCAAATGCATTTAAAGGTAGGTACATTCATACATATATAGAAACGGAAGACGCACTGAAATTCTATAGTGGCACGGTTGAATCGTTTCTATACAATTATTAATTTTGGCATACTACTAAACTAATATGTCACCTTTTATTTTTCTCTTATTTGCTTCTGCTTGCATAACAGAATAAATGAAAGAGCCGAAAAAAAGTTTTTCGGCTCAGCTGAGGTAAAAGAAGCTTTGCTGCGGGAGGCGGGAAATGTAATAATATTTCTCTAACGATACCAATTAAGCTTCTTGTAATTTTTAAGGGTCAAAATGTTAACGTCATTGGACTCAAGTAACAAATATCGTTGTGTAGTGGTACGCTTCCAATAATATTTGGTAACAGTAACTTAACTTACTACCCATGTCTCAACAAGACTTCAAAATGTCAGAGAAGTGGAATTCAGGTAAAGAACTATTCACAATTGAAATAAGAATTTACATACATAGGAGTAGAAGCTCAAATGAGGACGTATTGGGCAGAGCCTCTGGAGTCATTAAAGATTAATTGCGGTGTATTTACATATTTGAATTCAAATGGCTTTATTATGTACATTTGGGGTGTATCTCTTGCCACAAGCTTCTGAATTATAAAATTATCGTGTATCTTATACAATTATAAAACCGATTGTATGAAATAAACGAATAAAGGTTAGTTGACTACTTTATACTTTACATTTTTGCAGCCATGAACCCAAACTGTCGCCTTTCTCTTCCTTGAAGCTTTATTGACACGAAGTTACGCATCTGAATGCTTTGAATCGTGTTGTATCTTTTGTGTTGATGAGAATGTATTTTTTATTTTTTGCTTTTTCTTGTTTACCTTTCCCTCTGAATTTGCAATGACTATTGGTTAGGGTTGGGCAGCTTGTTTAATTATAGGTTTATCTGAGAGCGAATATGGCTTGATACTCAAATAACGAATAGGCGTGTACTCCATACAAGCTTTCCAATCTTTGTCATTCAATTCACTGGACATTTCACTGGATTTTCAGATTCTGAGTTATTTTCTGCGTTTTGTACAGAGTAAAAGAAGTCTAAATATGGAGAATAGCCTCGATTCATTCCAAAAATTAAGAAAAAAAGTAGTATGCTAAAAAGAAAGTTACTTGTATAATTGATCTTAGTGTTACCAATAAAAGAATGGAAATAACATTTTAATAAAATTAAATCAATTAGTCGTGATAGCATAAATGTCTTACCGACATTACAACAACCCGTTCATAATATTGCTACTTTTAACAGTCGTATCAGGAGCTTACAACCCCGAAACGGAGTCAACATTGGACAGACAGGATAGTATTCTACGACAAACATTATTCAAGTTATCGAATCATTTTCCCTTAATCTTCCAATATGCAATTGACATACTTCAATTCGATGACTGCATCAAGACATTCATTTACGGCGAAAATAAAGTTAATCAACTTCCTCAAATTAATTTTATGAGCAGCTCAATAACGGTGATTCTATCCAATCCCAAAACGTACCCAACGCCGAGTTTGCCATCAAAATACTCTTATCCATGTAGCATCGTTCTGTATTTGACTTCTATTTTAAACTCTACTGTAAAACTCATAGAAGAGGACTGGGTATCCCGTATTCCCGGAGGAACTTTGCATAGTTTCCACTTCTTTGTCGGTAATCTCCCCACTCGACATTTTTGGGAACTTCCATTCGTACGGCGATTAAGTAATGTTCTTTACCTGGTCCCCTTCGACGGAGCCGATTCCGACACAAAAGAGGGTTACAGCGATACATGGTTGTGGACTCTCATCGTGCCTACAAGATATGTCAGGAATCAACGTTTGCTTGCAAAGGAAATAACCAAAACCTCGCTGATTAAAGGGACGTTAAAAAAATTAAATCCTTTCCGAAATATGTGGAAAGATCTACAAGGGGAACACCTGCTAATTGGAGTTCCACCGCAAATTACCGAGAAATTTGTGACGGAATACAAGGAGATAAACAAACACCGTTTTTTGGGTGTACTTGTATCCGAAGTAAGCGACATGTTGAATGCAACCCCAAAACTAATTTCAAATGACATCCGATATGGAAACGGTGCAAGACTTCCTAATGGAACCTGGACAAGCTACATTGGTAAACTTATGAGTGATACCATCGACATCACCGTTCCTTTCACTCCATTTAGCTATCAGTATAAAATTCTTGGAATGTCCAAAGGAGTCATCTTCACCCCGTTCAAATACTTTGCTCCTCTGCCAAAGAAGGTGGACATGACCCTTAAGTTTCTCATAGAGCCATTTGATGAGTTCATTTGGATCGCTCTCTTTTTCTGTATTTTGGGGAATGTCGTCGTAATTTATTTTCTGATGCGCTTCAGCGATCAACTTTCATCCCAGAATTTTGCAGCGAGGCTTTACTTTGTGGGTGCAAAAATCGTGGATTTCGTGAGGGTCCTAATTGACCAACCGATCCCAGATGATGTGCTAACTACCACTGGTTACGGCTCTGGTGGTCCTCGACTAATTTTCTTGGTGTGGCTACTGATTATGATTGTTGTTGGGAACCTCTACAAGTCCGCAGTAATTTCCATTTTGGTACAACCCGTGTATGTGAACCCGCCTCTAACAGTACCTGAACTGGTTAAATCCGATTTTCGTATTAACTTCTTGTTCTACAAAGCCTTTCAGTGGGACAAGCGTCTACCTTGGGTTAAGGATCTGAAGCATCCTGTTAATGATTACAACATGAATTTTTCAGGGGTACTGTGATATTTTAATCGTAACCTAATTTACAGTTAAATGATATTGATAGTAATATATCAGCATATTACTAGTATAGCAGCATAAAAATGATGATCTGTTATATTTTCAGTGTTTGCAGTCGCTTCTAAACGGTTCGAATGTATGCGTATTTGTTCAGAACTATTTGTACCTCTTTGCTCCAGATCATCTTGTGAATGAATTGGGTAGACGCCAGTTTTTGGAATCCAAGGACTCCTTTTATTCGACTTCAAGTTTTTTTGGAATATCACAGTTGCAACCACAACTTAACGGTAGGCACGATACATATTTTGTTTACTGACTTATTAATATTAATCTGGCTCTCAAACAGAGGGGAGTCCTATTACCTACTAAAATCATATCACTATCCTAATACATATCGTCGTTGAAGGCGCAAAACTTAACATCGTTTTCGTAACGTTATGGAAAATCTCCTAGTATATTCACTTTTGCGACGATATGTATGTAATAATTAATATATACGGTCAATCTTATTCAAGCTGTTTTTTGGTTGTTATTGAATATAGATGCGATGGATAGAATTGCTGAGGTGATCGCTGAAAATGGTATGGAAATATACTGGGTAAAGATAGAATTCCATCAAAGGTCTTTGATTACCATACATCGGAAACAGAAGGAATCCCCTGTCAATTTATTAGCGGATAGCTTAGTTAACACAAAGTTAATGCTGTATCCCAATCTAATTCTAATAACTGGCTTACTCGTATCACTTGTGTGTTTTATGCTAGAATTGTATCGGAAATGTTACGTGTTCCTATGTTCAGTCTTTCAAAGATCTTCTTTACCTAATTATCCGAATGAACTTAAAATACACTACATTGCTGTGAGGTCGATGACGCAGGACTCGACTGTCTGCGATTGTTACTCACCATCGAAGGAAATCACTTTGCTATCGTACTTAAGAGATTAAAACATCAAATAATATGCGTTCGGTGTTTCAATTTATTCAACTTTAATTCAGCATGAGAACGCGGAGTAGCAAGTTTAAGCACTAGTAAGTTTATTCGACTTATCTTTCAAAGAAGATGTTGGGTGAGAGTGCCTATGTGTGGCCACGCTCTAAATGTGGCCACCCTTCGATTTTTAGGGTATGACTCTGACTATGGATCAAGTTCATATACCATTAGAAACCTTCATCTCCAGTGACAAAATCAATAAATTTTTTAGCGTGAAAGACAATGATAGCGATGGAAATAAATATGCGAGTGTGTCAGCGAATTTTCACTTGCTTTTCGAGTTTAAAACGTCTAAGTTCAAATTCCGTTTTCTCACACGACAAACAGTGGTTGACGTTAAGTTAGGACTCAATGTAATCTACAGGATAAGCTTCGTCATATTTAGTATTTAAAATCACACGAAGCTTTCTCATTCGAAAAAAAACTTCGAGGAAGCGAAACCTGGCAGATACGCCAAAAGTGCTCTAAGCGTGGCCGTCTGTGTGTACTTTAATCTGGCCATTTCCTTGCTTTAAAAGAGGCCGTCTACAAGAGCGTTTTATATGTTGATTATGATTATTTATTTTTTCAAGCCAGTAATCATCTTTCAAACAAAGTGGAACTTGCGTAAAAAATTCATTTAAAATTATAGCGCTTAATACTTACTTGCACTCTTAACGCTATAGTACAGCCACTATTCCTCATGTAAATTAACAAAAGTAAAAAGTAACGAAATGAACTCACTTAATATCCAAACACAAAGCATAATTCTTGATTAAACTTTGAGTTATGTATATTTAGCTTCATAGTTTGTTAATTTTTGGGGGCTACATTTAGGACCACGCCGGCCACTTATAGGGCACATATTTTGAGTGGACTTCCTGTGTAAATTTGGGTGGCCACACTAAGGACCTTAGGGACTACCCTTAGGGCACTTTACGTATATCCCCAGATCTCGATTTTTTCAGATAATATATATAATTCATAATTGAGAAAGTATCCTATCATATGCATTGGATTTGTTAGTCAAAATAAACCAATGTCAGGCAAGCAAATACATGCCATCGACTTCTGTACAAACTCATTTGTTCAAAAGCTACAGTACTTCAAACTTTATTTTGAGTCAACACGGCCACACTTAGGCACCCTTACCATACGGGAGAGCGCGTATGTGTGACCACTTCCCTAAATGTGACCACCCCTAAGATTTTGAAGAAAGGAGCTTAACAAAAATTCAAAGTTCGTGTGTTCTGGTAGAATTCAATGAAAACTATCCAAACAAGTTATACTTTTTGTAAAAGAAAAAAAATCCTGCTCCTCAATCAAGGGGGTGATCACATTTAGGGCACCGGTCACCATTTAGGCACTCTCCCCCTAAGTAAATTCTTCATATTTGTGATGGTTGATGTTCACATGCATGCTATAGGGTAAAAAGGAAATAAAGCATACATAAGTGTACATAAGTTTAACACTTAAATACATAAGAAGAGCCCTTAAATATCTACAGTTACGAAAAAAATTTGGGACATGGTACAGTCAGTGCCTAGTCAAAAATAACTTCAATTATTTTGTTGCATTTAAAGAATAAATAAATAACACCAATTAATTTGGTTATTAATAATTATAAGTTGTTTTTAGTGAGACTTAGTTAATTCACATGATTTTGACAGTGCAGTGCCCCCTTATGCTTCCACATGGAAGTCGCTACGAATATCTGCATACCTACGATCATGGCAATCGTGGTCGGTTTGCCATGATGCATTTCCGAGGAAACGGCAAACGGAAAAGTGAATGTGTTACTTCGTGTAGACTGAAAGAAACCAGGAGGCACAAGTTAATTGTTGTTTAAGGGTCAGAATTATTCTTACAATTAATTAACAGGCAGGCTTTCTGTCATTTGAATACTGTACTTTAATTTGCAACATTTCTTATCGTTGCTATATTATAGTAGGAAAGGAGTAAAGAATATACGTGCTGAAACCAGTATTGCAGGTGTGAGGAAAGGAATAGGACAACATATTATACACTTGACACTGACATATTTCGTTTTACGTTGTTAAATATTAGGGTATGACCCTGATATGTAGTTTATAATGGTGAGTTTTTTTTTAATTTCCAGTTGGTGTAATTAAAATTTAAAATAACATAAGTAAGTATCTCTGTCTGTGTTTGTGCCTAATTTATATCACCTACTATAATTATTGCTGATTTACGTATGACGTAATTATACATTTCAGCAGCAACTTGTCTTAACACTTAAAAGACCGTTCTACTATCAAATATTTCCAATTTTTGCTACTGAACTTTGTTTTTACATTTTAAAAAGCAAGATTCATTCACATTCATCAGCACATTTTAGGTTTTATCATTCATTGATTCTATTATTTTTTAATTTGCCGTTAATTTTTTTATTTGCCGCTTGCTAAATTGACGCATTTTGTATGGTTTTACAAAAAGTAAAAATATGAAATAGCTTTGTATTACTTGGTCATTTGACGGGAGGCTGCTGCTTGCAACAGTGATCATCAACAATTGACAATAAAGGTTTTCTCTCTAGTCACTGCCACTAGTTGTTACTACAAGCGCAGAGGCAGCAGACCCATGATTGATTATTTGTCAGTGTTTTATTGACTTTTCCCATTTTCATTTGTTTAAGCCATTATCCACCGTTGAAACCATGAGCATAACATCTCTGGGATCTGAAGGAATGGCCTCTTCAACAGAAACATCGGATTCTGTACCCTCCGACGAATTTTTGATTATAGACGAACGATATGACTCAGGATCTTCGTCGCAGGAATCAGCGGAGTTACTTGTAGTCAAGGATCAAGATGGAAATCCATCAGAACCTGAAGTTGAAGAAGATTGTGGTTCGCTCTTCGTGAATTCTTCTATCGAATCTGAAGGTGGATTTGGTAGAATTAGTAGATTCTGATATTCTATAATTTGTAGAGTAAAATAAATTCAATAATTATCTGCTTAAGAAACTGCCACTAGGCATTGCAAATCAGAACTGAAAGTGATGTAATTAATGATACATGTATACCTGCATATATAGTATATTGGATAACTTGACTGATATTTAACCGGCATTCTCTAGTAATTTAAATATAAATTTAACGTTAGATGTTTTCCCGCATTTATGCAGGGATATTGTCATCCTTTCAAAAGGATGGGTGTATGAGCACTCCTTCAAGCACTGGTGAAAGACCCTCAGCGGAACATGAAGGAAAACGCATAGATCCCCTAACCATTAAAGCTTCAACTCGAAGCAAACTTGGCGTCGAACAGGAGGATAGCAGTGAGGAGATATTTGAAGATTCTGAAGACGATGTAGGAAAAATTCGCATTCGTAATATTGTTGAAATCGGCAGTAACATACGTGTCTATACCCCAGTTAAACCCGTAAAAGAGATGCTAATGAAATCAGTAAATGAAAAACAGGCGGAAGCAGTAGAAGAGCAAGAAACAGAACCCAAGTCGGCAAGCCAAAAAGTTGAAGACCAGAAACTATCTAAGAAAGGAAAGAATTCAGATTCAGCAGCTAAAGGACTAAATCAATTAGTATCAATAGCCAAACAGGTTAAGCAAGTAGAGGCAGTAAATAAAATAGCAACAGAATCAGCAGCCATACATCACGTAGATGCTTTAGATGCTACTACTAAGGAAGCTCCTACAAAACCAGTGGTTTCCGTAGCTAAAAAGAGTTGTAGTGGTCGCCAGAAGCGGAAATATCTTTCCGAGTCTGATGATCCAGTCCCGCCATCGCCGGTAAATGGCACAAAAACTAAAGTGAAGAAGCATAAAAGCTCAGCCGTTCAGTCAAGTTCAGAATCAGCGGATGAAAATGATCCAAGCACTAAGTCAAAGAACGATTCCAGTGGCAAAATTCGTAGGGTGGGCCACTCTGAGACCATCAGTAAAGGCAGAGGTAGTAAAGTTAAGTCACCCGTGAAAAAACATAAAAAGTCAAAAGAATCGGAAGTGCTTGTCACTCAATTCTCGGAGTTCTCTGCTTCGTCAAATGAAGAGGACGACGAACCTTTGATTTTGCGAATCAAGCGGGAAGACGATGAGCGTGGCATAACGAAAGAAATGCCTAAACCTCCTCTGATAATTAAAAAGAAGAAACATTTAGTTGATGCAAAACCGGAATTGCCTCGGAATAGCCGCAAGAAAGGAAGAGCGGGTTCTGACTTTGATCCTGGCAAGAAACGAAAGATACGTCCGACAGAGGTTCGACTTTTAACATTGATTTATTTCATGAATTTTTGTATACGTAGGCATGTTAAAAGTAGAAATAATCAAAATGATTTTACTTTGAATCGTCAACTCCAAAGCAGTCCAACCCGCACTTGAGTACTGAACTGCGTGAAGTAGTGGAAACTATGATTGTTGAATCAAAGAAAACAAGTCCAGACTTCGACAAACTTCAGAAGGGAATGGACTTCTCATGGAACTACCGGAAGTATGAATATGAGAAGGGCTCGGATATTCCAAAGACGTTGGAGGCTTTTCCAGCGTTGTCAGATTATCGGATCGTGAGGGCTTGCAAAATCTTTGTGCATCTTATGTCATATCAATTAATTGTGAAGTTTAAAATTTTTAATTACCGGTCTGGTATGTTACAGCTAAAACAGGACTTTGAGAAATATCGGGATGCAGACTTACAAATTCTGGAGCAAAAGTTGGATGATCCACTTCAATTTGAGTATCATAAACATTTCAGGAATAGTTACACTTCGCCTAATCCTGTCATAGCTAGTGCTAAGGAACAATTCAAGAAAGATTCAGACAATTCAAGTAAGAATTTGCGTTTGCACTTGTAATCAGTCTGTTGGATTTTAAATTATTAACATTTTTTAATAGGTAAACTTGTATAACATGGTGTGTTCGTGTAATTTCAGAACTGCTTCGAGATATTCAAATGCTTTGCTTGGGGGACACCAAATCCAAAGGAAAATTAAATGGCGTCTTGTACCAACAACGTTGCAAAGTAAGAGGCTCACTGTTGTTGGTTCAGTTATAAGTTTATTTTTGTTGTTTGAATGTTTCTAATTTCAAGTGCTCATTATCTTTGACCCAGCTGCTGTATCTTTTTATCTTATCTCCTTGTATTAATTTTCTTTTGGAATCACGTTTGTGTACACCTTTTGAAAATGAACGGCTATCATATTATTATTGTTATAAAATTATCTTTAATTTCACCTCAGTGACTTCTGTAATTAATTGCTTTTGTGTATTTTTTTATGCTAATATTAGGGACAAGCGCCATTTAAAGGAACAACCCCCACGATAGACATACGAAACACCTTGGGATCTGAAACCTGTAAGATCACTGTGTATTGTGAAGGAGCCAAGTTTACTCAGGTACCTAATTTTTGCGAAGCGATTTTGTGCGTCTACAGTATCTATTGGATTTTTAATATATGCTACGAGAAGAAAGCTAAGCCTTTCTTTGAATTTTTTGATTCACTTATTGGCGTTTAAAATGGTTGTGTCGTTGTGTGTTTTACTTCAAGTTTTTGAGTTTTGTTACAGAAGATTATATGAGGTCTATTTTCTAGCAACTTTCTTATCCCCCATTACCTTACAAATGTATCTATCATATTACCCATCTCCATTCTGTACATTAGTTGTATTTGCTTATAGTTTGATTTTAATACTTATTTTGGATATGTGAATATTAATGAGTAAGATTCAACTATGGTTTTAAAAGGTATGATTTTATTGGTTTACGAAACTGTTTATATGACGCTGTATTCCTGGTAAAAGGTTCCCTATTCCCTATGATGTCAGTATTACTATTAGTGTTACTGGATCTGATTACTGATACTCGGCAAATGAGCCCTTATTATTAATAACATAACATTAAGTTTATCTCCGGGAAATCTACTGGTGGATTTGAACAGTAATTGTTCGTGTGTACCCGGGTACACTTGTTTATACACTTGACACAGATTAATGCAGGCTAATTTTACACTAACTATATTACTGTAGTTTTAAAGATTATTGATTTTAAAGGCTGGAGAATACAGTGCTTGTTTCGGATATAATGTGTACGATATAACGTATATAATGTACGAATAAATCCTCAGCCGTGGGCAACAATAAAATAAATTGCATGTCACAATAATTTACTTTTTAACACATAATGACGAGACTGCAAAAATACCTAAATTATTAGTTACACCATAACAATAATTATTATTTATTATTTGTACATACGTTGTGAATCAGTAATTATATGCAGTATATAAATAACTAATTATGTCAAAAATTTAATTTAGCTTAGATTTTACATTGATTATTTGGAAAGATATTACTGTGTGAAGATGAACTAAATAAACATGAAACAAGCCAAATTCCAACACCAACTTCTAGATTTATTTTACCATTGAGTTATACATTGGTGTTCAGCAGTTGAGCGGTAACCTATATTTGTTTTTCCAATTCAATGCCAACAAATCAACAAACACTGAAGATTATTCACTGGAGACGAAACTGCTGGTCGAAGAATTATTTATTATTATTCATTTATTTATTAGGATAAATTACAAGACATTGAGTACAAGCATCTCATGCAGTAAGAATGTCCTAAATTTTTGCAATTAACTGGCAGAAGAATTCCTTAAAAGTGCACTACATATTTTTTGCTGTTTACAAATACAACAATAATTCTCTTCCACATCAGAATATTGCCTACTCTTGATTCTTGACTTTTACAACTTATTGTCTGTGTAGTTATAATCTACGACCACAACTATGGCAGCTGAAGCTCGAGAAGTTAATAAAATTCCATTGACGTTTCAATTACACCCGTTCGGGCCTGGTGCAGCCCATTCTCTTGGTGATCAAGTTATTGTTGAGGGGTTAGACTCATATCAGCATATTTGTGTTCTATGTACAAAAATGTTTTCAGCTTCACCCAACTCATCTTCTGCGATGCGAACTAGTGCATTGACTATGAAAAAAACAATCGCAGAAATTGCTTTTGTAGATGTTGCATTTCTCTCAGTTAATGACGAACGTGTCGGGTTTTGTCACTCCTGTGAAATTATAGTAAATCAACTTTGCAAAATATATGAAAACTTTTTACACATACGAAATGAGCTTATTTCATTAAGTACGGAAGTAAGGCAGTCCCTAGTACAAACAAATAAGAAATTGCTTCAAAGAGCAAATAATGAAGATCTAATTGATACGAAATCATCTCATTTTAACGGTAATTTTTTTGTAAGATGTAATTATAAGGTCTCAGTCGTACGCTCATGTTAATAAAATGTTTTACTTCCTTGCTTGTGACGACCAACAACACGGTGTTATAATATAGAATTTGATGTTAATTCACAGCTTGGAATCTGGATAAAGTTCATAAAATGTTGCTCAGTAACTTGTTATTACCGACGAAACATTTAGAAGATAATGGAGAGAAAAACAGTAGCGGCTTCGCTGAGTTGGTGAGCTCAATACAGTCACCGGAAACAAGATCCTTTCCTTTGGGTGCACCAGATTTCCCGTAGGTTCTTGTGTTAATTAGCAAAAGCTGGGATAACGTTATAGCATTTAAAAATACGAATTTTAATTCGACGAATTATTAATTTTCATTGGATTATATTAATGAGCATAGTAAAAAATAATTGTTGTTCATTTATCCATTTAGAATGCACGAAACTTTAGATTCAGCTGAAACTGACTTTGAAAGACCGGATTACATTAATGACGTTTTACTCCCAGGAGTTGCAACTATTGAGGGTGATCAAGACTTGGGAGATATCCACGGAATGACTCTAGAGAAAATGATGGTACCTGTTTGCCTGGTGTCATCTTTAGAAAATAACGATCGTCAAACGATTAGTAACAATCTAAATTGTCATCCTTGTAACGAAACATTTACCAGTGAAGAATTGCTACAGATCCACCTACTAACTCACAATAATGCAGGCAACTTGAATGAAATTGTTTCCAAAGTAAACTCTAGCAAAGGCAAATTCGCCTGTACTTTTTGCAAGAAACTATTCACCCGTAGCTATAGTTTTAAAACTCATATGCGTACTCACGAAGGCCAAGGTAAGATAAGAATGATTTTTATTTTCATATTCGCATTTCACTCCAAATTTTTCAGTTATTGTTAACTATTTACACATATACTCATAATAATCAACAAGGTTTGCTTCCTACAGGAAAAGACTCTTTATCTTGTGATAAGTGCGACAAGAAGTTTATTTCAGAGAAAACTCTCAAAGCACACATAAAAATGCATATGGTATAATACATACTCAAGATTTTTTCCGTAATATTGCTTATATAAATATTAACTCCCTCTATGTATATATTATATATTATTGAAAACCATGCATATTATAATAATTGTTCTTCGCACTTAAAAGGTTCTGTATAGCTGATTTTGAAATATTTAATCAAATAACAGGGGCTGAGGAAAAGTCTTCTGACCTGTCCAATATGTAGTAAGACAATGAACCAACAACGATCTCTAGACACTCATCTCCTTCGTCATCACACTCAAGATTTTAATTCAACTAAGGCCACTTGTGATGTTTGTGATAAAACTTTCCAGTCGATCCTGCTATTAATGAATCATATGACTGTGCATCGGGGGGATTTCCAGTGTGATGTGCCTTCATGTAGAAAATCGTTTAAATCAATTTCTCATCTAGAAAAACATGAACAAGTTCACCGGACTGATGGTGAAGTTTTTGATTGTGACTTTTGTATGAGCAATTTCGAAGACAAAATTTCGTTAGAAGTGCATGTAGCAACTCATAACTTTTCTCAGTCTTTTCTTTGTGATCACTGTGGCAAATCTTTTTCGTCCAAGCATCTACTAATTACACACCTGCGAATGCATAAAAACATGGAATTTCGGTGCGAGGTGGGTAAAACAAATTTTAATGCGATACATAAGTTTTCCTTCGATACCGGTCAACCAGGTAGCTGTCGAAACGCCCCTGTTAATAGTTTTTTAAGCTTTGCATGATACTACTATAATTTTACAAACTGATAAATAATTTTACTTTATACTGCAGATTTGTGACAAAAACTTCTATAGTTCATCTAACTTGAAATATCACCAGCGTCTTCACACCGGCGAACGGCCGTTTCAGTGCCCCGAATGTACTCAAACCTTCGCCCAGAAAGCTTCTCTGACACTTCACATGAGAAAGCATTCTGGAGTCAATCCTTTCACGTGTTCATACTGCAAAAACTCTGGGTTCTCCTACAAACTTGCATATCGTCAGCATCTTGCAACGAAGCACCCCGAGATATACTTGCAGAGTAAAAAGTTCCTATGCAAGACTTGCTGGAAAAATTTTGGCGAAGAAAGTGAATTACTTGAACATCAAGTCGTGCACGAGAAGCATAAATGCAAGGTATTTTTTATCGCAAAAGTATTTTGAGACAAGTGCAGAAATCACTTATTTACCGTACTTGTAAGTAAAGTACTGCAAGGTAATTATGTCAAACAATTATTTAATTATTAATTCTTTACAGCTTTGCAATCGTCAGTTTAAGATGTTGGTACATCTCAAAGAACACCTTTTGAGGCACGCTTCTCTCAAACCTCACAAATGTATATTCTGCGAGGATAAAGCATTTCTACGGAAAAAAAGTTTGGTAGATCATATAACGAAATGTCATCCAAATGAAGATGTGGAAGCAGCCACAGAAACTGATAATAATATTACCTACATTGTTCATATTTCAACATAGCCTAATAAGATTATGCTCTAAAGTTGAACTTGGAATTGAAGCTGGAATTTATTGCGAATGTGTAAATAAAATTAATTTTAAACAAAATGTTTTTTACAAGTACCTCATTATGTTACCGACCGACAGTAAAGGCTCATCTACACTTCACTTTAAGGGCAGAGGTCGAAAATATCTCGGGAGTTTTTCCATTTGAATTAAATGTTAAGGTAGTATTTTATTTATTACAAAGACGCCAAAAGTACTAAATGTTAACTAATTGGATAGGTGGTTTTGTAGAGAATTTAATTCTGCTGATCCCAAGCCACCTTGGATCAAAATATCGGCATGAAGGTATTTGATAGGTATATAATACATATAATACATACAGGAATCAACAGACTTCAAGATTTTAAATTTGTTGATTTCATTATGTATTAAATAATGAAATCAACAAATTATGTATTATGACCATTAACAGCCGAGTGAAGGTAAAGTTTCTTTGTGACCATAGCAATAGTAAGAGTTTTACTTATCGTTGCTATGGCCACAAAGTAGGAACTTTACCTTCACTTTGTTGCTAAAG